>JAODLC010000007.1:368265-402656 GCA_026781145.1 Hippopotamyrus pictus
GGGGGGTGCACTGTGAGCTGCAGGGGATCATTAACTACCCAGGTGTATATAGACACAAATCAGTTTTGCCAACACTGGAACAATGGGGTGGGAGCATCTGACCCCTCTGAAGGCAAACAGCCAGATCTGGATTGCAAGGAGCAAAAAGAATGCAAGAAGAATCCTAACATCTGGCTATGAATTAAACATGAAATCAGACACATTATATAATTGGCTTCTGGCAAAAACATCACAGGAAAAACAGTGGATCCTCCTCAAACATATCTGTCAAGTTTCTGGTTAAGCTGCTAGGCAAATAGTTATAGTGATTTAACTGATTTAAAGGGTAACTAGGTTAGGTTCAGGGGTCAAGGAATATGATAGAATAAAAATGTATTATTTTATCTTCTAAACACAAGACTCAAGTGTGAGAATACAAACAGTACTTCTGGTGAGCGCCAGCCATTTTAACAAAATTATTTTTACGATTTTATGTTTAAACATTTCTTAGAAAAATACTGTGTAAACCCATCTAATTAAAACACACACATATACGTAGTAAAAAACACACAGCAAACGACTTATTCTATAATGAGTTTCAACTTTCCTTCTATCTACCATAATTATAAAATGTACTAAATGTGGTATATGTGTTTCTTTGCATTTCATGTTTTACTGAAGAAGGACACTCACTAAGTGTCTGTGGTTAAAGTTTACTTGCAGTGAGTTATGCCTGATCATGTCTGAACTCTGGTTAACAAACCGTACCATAACCTGGATTATGTCATTGATTACACAGGTCTACAAAAAAAATAAAAAATAATTCAGGTGTCAAGGTTTTCTGAATAGATTTAGGGTATTTTGAGGGTGCTGAATTCAAAAATCCCATTACTTTTGCTGAATTGGTTCTAAGTTTTTGAGATAATGGACATCCATGAAAATAATGCATTCCCCCAATGTGACTTGTATGTGATAACAAATGCAATAGCTTTTGGTCTGTCTTTTGACTCTTTAACAGTGTCTTAGGTAATGAAATATCCCATATAATTATTTTGTATTTCAATTTGTAGGATTGCTATAAAAGTGACCTTTTGAAGCCAGAATTCAGCTGTGAATTTGCAGAGGAAAGAAGTCGACTACAGTATAAGTTTGTCAACCCAGTCTTGATTTATACCCAAAAAAGTTCTGTCTTAATAAGGATATAAATACATATAAACATTATGACTTGATGGTCCTGAGATTTGTAAACTCATAAATAATTCCAGTTATACCAAATGCATGAATGACACTGAGGCTTCAGCCTGGAAGAGTTTTGTCTCTGTTGTGAAGAACGACTTGGGTAATCACAGAGCAGACAATTGTGAAGAATTGGTGCAAGATATGCTTGCTAACTTCAGAAATTTGGGAGCTAATATGAGCATAAAGATGCATAGCAATTTAAACAGATTTCCAGATAACCCTGGAGACTTCAGCGAGGAACAACGTGAGAGGTTCCACCAGGATATGAAGGTGATGGAGGAGAGATATCAAGGCAGATGGGACATACACATACTACTGTTGGATTGTCCTGATGACGCACATAAAAGGAAATCACATGTACAGTGTTTTTGAAGCATTGACATTATTAACAATTAATAACTAATTAATATTGTATTAATAAAATCCTACATAACTACATAACTTTTTCCTTTCACTGTTAGATATTTTTAATTTCTTTTTTGTATGATGTTAGACTGTTTACATACTAGTTAAAAATATTCTTGCGATTCTGAATGTTGCGTTAATCAATTAATTAACTATTAAATATCTCAGAAACTAGAGCCAATCTGGCAAAATCAAAGTCATATTCTTAATCAGCACCATAAACTTAATACAAAACCGTTCAGACATTGTTGGCATCAAAATCACTGTATACCATTGTTATTAATGACCAAGCTTTACCAGGTGTCTGTAGAAAGCAGAAAGTTCAGTTCAGGAAGTTATAAATTGGCATTATAGACTCTCATCCGTCCCAAAGTTCCAAATCGCTGGCAGCTTCAGTTCAGGTGTAGGGCCACAAGGTCAGAAATCAGAGCGACACAAGCGTGTGGCCAGTTTGCTGGGGCTCATGCATCCCCAACTCCCACCAACATAAAAAGATGAAAAACTAACACTCACTTCAATCACCTATGAAATATGCCAGGTTAATACATCGACTATGTCATTATGTGATGGAATTCTGGGATTAAAACTGATTTTTAGGCAGCAACAAAGCAGTAGTTCTGTAGCAGAGCCAAACAACTGCATCCATGTCACCAAAAAACAGAAGAGAAGTTCAGCTGGACAAAGATGGGAGGCTGGATATAGATGTGGGATTTAGAAAGCACGGCTGCTTATCCCAGTTTCAGGGAGACGTTCAACGTATGAAGTGAGCGGTCACTGTCAGCCACTGAAGCACATTCCTTTACAGCAGAAATGCCTGCAGACATGCGCGCTCACTGCCTACAGGTGTGCAGTGCAGGGGAGGGCAGGCGGCAGCCCCCAGAGGCACAGGCCAGCCTTTGTTAGCATGCGCACTGGCCCAGGTGTCCACAGGAAGGTTGCGAAGACGGAGGACGAGTGTGTTCTGGAAGCACACCTTCATCAAATTTGTATCACATTACTTTTAAGCCCTGGGTTTTTACCTGCTTTTACGGCTTGAATATGAACCCAATTCATGTCAAGTCAACTTAAGAAGCTACAATCTATGCAGAACCCAGATGGCCTCAAACAGGGAAAATGGCAGTACACTCCACTCAGAGTGTGTTTGCCCCACACTCTGTCACCGCTCACTGGTAGTACACTCCACTCAGTGTGTCTTTGCCCTGTGCTCTGTCACCCATCACCAGCAGTACACTCCACTCAGTGTGTCTTTGTCCTGTGCTCTGTCACCCCTCACTGGCAGTACACTCCACTCAGTGTGTGTTTGCCCCACGCTCTGTCACCGCTCACTGATAGTACACTCCACTCAGTGTGTCTTTGCCCTGTGCTCTGTCACCCCTCACTGGTAGTACACTCCATTCAGTGTGTGTTTGCCCCACGCTCTGTCACCCCTCACCGGCAGTACACTCCACTCAGTGTGTGTTTGCCCTGGGCTCTGTCACCGCTCACTGGTAGTACACTCCACTCAGTGTGTGTTTGCCCTGTGCTCTGTCACTCCTCACTGGCAGTACACTCTACTCAGTGTGTCTTTGCCCTGTGCTCTGTCACTCCTCACTGGCAGTACACTCTAATCAGTGTGTCTTTGCCCTGTGCTCTGTCACCCCTCACTGGTAGTACACTCCACTCAGTGTGTCTTTGTCCTGTGCTCTGTCACCCCTCACCGGCAGTACACTCCACTCAGTGTGTGTTTGCCCTGTGCTCTGTCACCGCTCACTGATAGTACACTCCACTCAGTGTGTCTTTGCCCTGTGCTCTGTCACCCCTCACTGGCAGTACATTCCACTCAGTGTGTGTTTGCCCTGGGCTCTGTCACCGCTCACTGGTAGTACACTCCACTCAGTGTGTGTTTGCCTTGTGCTCTGTCACTCCTCACTGGCAGTACACTCTACTCAGTGTGTGTTTGCCCTGTGCTCTGTTACTCCTCACTGGCAGTACACTCTACTCAGTGTCTTTGCCCTGTGCTCTGTCACTCCTCACTGGCAGTACACTCTAATCAGTGTGTCTTTGCCCTGTGCTCTGTCACTCCTCACTGGCAGTACACTCTACTCAGTGTGTCTTTGCCCTGTGCACTGTCACCCCTCACTGGCAGTACACTCCACTCAGTGTGTCTTTGCCCTGCTCTCTGTATGCTGTCACGGCATCACAATCCCCACACTACCCACCGCCACCAGCGCATGGCTGTCTGCTCAGCATGGGCAGCATGGAAATCGAGAACAATGCCTGCAGGGTAGTTTTTTCCACTGGAGTTTCCCTGTGCTTTTACACATTTTTTGGAAAAAAAAGGCTAAAATTTATAGTTAAAATGATCTCTCTGGTAACGCAGCCACACACAAAAAGCTCTGAATAAGCATTTTAATATAAGACCTGAACATCTCCACTGAAGACAAGCAGAAAGTCCTGATTCTCAGACATGCGCAGTTCTCATACCCCACATTAACCAGGAGGCCCGCCCCAGATTTGCCTGGTTAAACAGTCACTGGATGCTGGAGGCTGTCACATGGTCCATACACCCTGTTCCTGGCTCCCAAGCTAAGTGGCAGTGGTCTGCAGGGGGCTGAGTTAAGCACAACATTGGCTGCAAGCGGGAGTTGCCTGAGGGATTAATGACCAGGGCAAACAAGCAGCTGAAACACTGACCTGGCTGTTCTCCAAATGGCTCTTTTCTACCTCTGATTTGTACCACAGCAATGACTTTTTCCTGTTGCTTTTCTAAATAATCTACAATAACCAAACAACGGTGTGTTGGACCAAGGCAATCTACTCTCAGAGACTGCAGTTAATTAATCTCAACTGCACATTTATGCCTGCATTTCCAGCCTAGTGTAGAGCCTTATAACATTACAGTTCACTAGAATGAATCCTAGCAAATCAACCAGGAGTTATAACACAACCATTAATTTGCAATACTGAAAAAAAATGGCCAAAGAGTGAAAAAATACTGCAGCTCACTGATGTGCTAGTTACAAAGAAGAACACAGCAACACTCCCCCCTAGTGGTACAATTTATTTACTGCTCAGATGGATGCATAGGCGTATACCGGATTCACACCCTGTCCAGTCAGAGAGTCCTGCAGACTGCTGCTGTGTGTCTTCCTTACCTCACGAACAGGCCTGATGTGTGCAGCCAGAACAGACTGGCCTTTTTTTGCTTACCTAATCTATAACATCGGTTCCATATGTTCAGCTCCCAGTGGGGCACACCGCTCACAGTAATGACACTGCTGCATGCAATCTGCAAGTTAACTGGTTTTATTCCCTCCAGATGCATCCCAAAAATCCCAGGATTACTTGGGGCACTGGCGCCTCCTGTGTTACGCAGGTTATTTAACAGAGAGGCCGTCTGGCCCTTATGTAGAGGGCGGGAGGCAGATGCTAGAGCAGCTCCAGTCCTGCTTAGAACTGCTCACCTCACAGACCTCGAGGGATTTGCTGTCCACATTTTCAGAGGAGCATTTTAACTCAAATGCTGCTTTAAGTTGCAGCTCTTGGCCTGTAAGTTCCAGCTCCAGAGGTGGAAAGTTCAGGTCCAGAAAGTACAAACCCAGACCAAGGTTTTGCTTCAACCAACCAGCTGTGACTGTGACTCTTTATACTCAACTGGTTGATTGAAACAAAACCTTGGTCTGGATTTGTACTTTCCAGACCAGAGCTTTTCGCCTCTGTCCAGATCTGAGCCACTTTATCCTGCGGCAGAACACAATTAGCATATCCTATTAATTTTACCATCCATTTTCTGCATCCCCTTATCCTATTCAGGGTTCTGGGAGGCCCAGAGCCTGTCCAGAAGCTATGGATGCAAGGTAGAAACAACCCAGGATGGGGCACCAACCCGTCACAGGGCAAACTCACACACCATGCACTCACATATACACCCCTATGGGCAATGTGGTAACTCCAATTAATCTCAGCATGTTTTTGGATTGTGGGGGGGGGAACCAGGGTACCCGGAGGAAAACCCATGATGACACGGGGAGAGCATGCAAACTTCACATACACAGGGCCATGAGGGAGATTCAAACCCTGGGCCCAGAGGTGTGAAGCAACAGTGCCAACCACTTCACCACCATGTTGTCCCCGCCCCCAATAATTTTAAGTGTGGGGGAAAAACACCTAATTAAGATGCACAGATCTGACTGTGTTCGTGGGCCAGTTATGGGTCTCGGGCGGCAGACTCACTGTGAAATGTGCATGACGGGGGTGAGCCTACTGTCCCGCTCCGGGTCCATATCCAGCTCATCGTCAACACTGCTGTCATGCCACAGAGGCGGAGGAGCAGTCTTCCTCACTGCGGGAACACGTTACAGGCACACCGTTACATACCAACTACATAACAACAATTATATCTGCACCCAAAAGTGGCACTTCACAATGTAGCAGGCAAATGTCACTTCTTGCCTGTTTCTTGTGGGACACAGAAAGAGGAGATTGATGTCCAGGACTGTTGGCGGCCTGAAGAGACATGGAATTATGGTGAGCGCTTGGGTTTACTGTGAGGACAGAACACTCACACATAGACAACAAGGGTATTAGCCTTACAGCCAAAGGCTGAGAAAGCCCCCAATGACAGGGAGACAGCAGGGCTGGGTGAGAGCACAGGACGGGTGTAGAAAAGGACACAGACGTGAGCTCACCACGTAATCTCAGGGCTTGGGATTCAGCTGGGCGTTGGCAGTCTCGTCATAGGACAGGTGAAAAAGGGGAAGTAAAAAATAGGAGCTCACACAAACTTCTAACGCCTGTAACCTTGTGTGCGCATATGACATTTTCTTATTCATGGCTGTGTGCTTTGGGCAATTACAACTTCACCAAGAAAGCACACTTCATTGACTTTTCACATATTGTTTAGGTGCTGATTGTGCTGATGGCGTCCGTAGCTGTTCAGCTTTTGTGTCTTTTGTGTTCCTATTTTAAGAAATTAACTATTTTTATAAACTTTTTTGTGTGGTGACCACCACACCAATCCTGGGCCAAGACTGCAGAGTAAGGCCCCCCCTTGGCGTGTGTGCACATACAACCATGAAAAAAATTAAGAGACCGCTCTCTATTTTTAAACAAATCTGCATTTTAAAAATCCTGGTTTAATCGTGGTTCTGCTGGCAGGAGGCTATGCTGAGCAGCAGGTTGCTTCCAGGCTCAAAATTTGAAAGGCAGCAGTACACAAGAACAAAGTGATGTAGGAGACACTGTGAATGACCAGAAATCAGCCAGGTAAAGGGCAGAAGCGGCATCCTAATGCCAGAGATAATTGTTAAATTATCTGACAGTTTCTCATGAAACGCAGGATCACCTTAAGTGACCTTCAAAAGAAATGGGAAACATTAAGTGCAGGTGTGAAGTGCACTGCTAGGACAGTTGCTATCAGGCTTCTAGAAGCAGGACCGAAGTCCCATAAAGCAAAGAAGAAGCCCTTCATTAATGAGAAACAGGGAAGAACCAGGCTGCAGTTTGCAAAAATAAATATATTATTCACAGATGCACACCCTTAAATTAAGTAATGAGTGAAACAAAAAATTATGCTGCGGTCTCTTAATTTTTTCAGCGACTGTATGTTGGACTCTATGGTGCTTGTAAGTCACACTTAACCAAAATAGTTTTGACTACTCATAAACATTTACAACCCTGTAACCAAGAAACTTTACAGACAGATTAAAAACCTGCAGCCTCAATGGCTAGTTTTGTTGCACAACAGGGCCGAACGGCTGACTATCAGCCTGGTGTGGCTTCCTACCGGAATGGGTGTCAGAGGAAAACTGCCCGCAGTCTTCAGGCACCGGCTCAAACGTGATATTGGGAACAGTGAGGGAGTTAGACCCATTGTCCTTCTCAGTCTTGGGTTTCCTCCCCTTCTTTAACTGTTCCAAGCAATATACAAAAGAGAGTCAGGCACACACAGTCTATTGATACGGACCCACAAAGAAAGGCAGCATGACATGTATGCAAATAAGCTGTCATTAGCTGACACGGCATATGACAAAGCACAACTGTACGGTGTCTGGGACAAAGTTATTAAACAATACATCCCAGAGCTGCAGGCTGCAGGGGTGTCACGCATGCATACCATCATCTTGGACTTAGCGATGGACTGTATGTATGTGTTGCCTGGTAACCTCTTGCCCACAAAAATCTTGTAGGTTGCTGAGTTAGAGTTCTGCAAGGCAAAACATCTCCACGAAGTCTGATGGAGGACAGGTCAGAGAAATCAGACTGCTGGGGTGATAATAATGACACATAAATGGCCATGTGTCACCGGGCAGTGGACTATACCTGTATGAGACAGGCAGCTGCCGGGATTTGTCTGTTAAAGTGCTTCTGTCTTTGTTTCTGCTGGACCTTCAGAGCAAAGCCAGAACCCAAGATTCCCTGCGGAGAGGGACCAAAGAGGTTCATCAAGCTTTCTGTGAAAAATTAAATGGAGGGTACAAGGGCCCACCTGAGTCTATCCAAGTTCTGTAACTACTTATCCTGTCAAGGTCATGGTCAGCCCGGAGACACGGAACTCCTTGGGAAATTCACCTAAGCCCACATTTTTGAACTGCGAGAGGAAGCATGTAAAAACATGGGGGAACATGACGGGAGAAGGGGGTGAGCCGACGTCCCTAGAGGGTGAGAACACAGCATTGCTCTCTGGGCCACCCAGCGACATAAGAGTAACACCCTTGGTCAAATGATGCTACTTATTGGGGCTGGGAGAAGAATGCAACAAAACACACAGCAGAATCTGAGCATCGCCTAACCCAGTGACTTACAGAAGGCAGAGCGAAGAAGGAGATGGCAAAAACTGAGAAACAGGATGCAATGGTCTTGCCAATCCAGGTCTGTGGCACCTTGTCCCCATAACCTATGGTGGTGACAGTCACCTAGGGGCAGAGAGAAGGCTGTGTGTTTACTGTAGTGGCTCTTTTCCTGTCCCTTCTGAGAACAAACTTCCGAACACATCTGCGAGCATCGTGAGTTGTCTGCGTCAACAAAAATCAGCTTTCCTGTACACAGTTTATTCTGTGTGTAGGGGGGACTTTTCAAAGAGGTCGGGGGCAGGCAGGTGGGGGGGGGGGGCAACATCTAACTGTGAACTTTCACTGCTTCAGAGATTGAGAGATTCAGCAGATCGGAGAGAGTGGCCCTGTTTGTCTGTGCTTTGAGTCTGTGATGTCGAAGCACACCCTCTTACTGAAACATCACAGGGGTGCAGCCAGGAAATGAAGATGGAATCTATGCTGTTTCATAGGAAAGCATCACGTCGTGCTCGGTGCACACTGGATTCCTGCGATCTGAATAAACTAAAGAACTGAAATGTAACGTTCATGTTACATTTTAAAACTTCTTTGTAAGTTAGATATTTTACTGAGGTACCCTGCACACATATTCAGTAGTATTTTGATCAGACAAACAAGCAGCATTTGGTATCAGCCGTAGCTCAGAGAGCCACCACAACACTTGCTAGGGGATACTTACCACGCCCCACCACAGGGCGTCGGCGTAGCTGCCAAACTCTGTGTTCCCGCTGCTGTCCACCTCGTCCTTCTCCGCCAAATAGACAAAGTAGGAGGAGAAGATGAGGCCCAGGAAGCCGATGTACAGAGTGGTGATCAGCTCCTGGAGACAGAGAAGCATTGGCTCACGCGCTGAAACGGGAGCAGAAAGTGGAAGTGGAAGAGCTCTGGGATGAAGATGTCCTCCTTGTGGAGGAGTCATGGGAATTTCAGTGCCACAGCTGGGAACCACAACTCAATCATTACAGGCAGACGTTTATCAGAGTTAGATATGGTAGATGCAGGAACTCATCTGACACCTCTGAGAGAGCATATATCTCAAAATGTTTATTTCAGGTTCGCGCCAAGATAAGATGATGGTAGAGCACCGATAAAGAATGAGCCTGGAGTCTTCCTCTCACTTCTGAGTCATGACCAACAGCAGTCAAAGAAAGCATGCGGATTTAGAATGAGAATGTTCCCCGTTATCAACACGCGAGCAGGATAAATGCACACTTAACTTTAAAACTGATTATAGACTCTTCTTGCGTAGATTTCAGTTGCTGCACTTGAAATGGACATTTCACCTGCTGTAAGTTCCTGCTTGCATCGATTCCTTTTTTTATTCATTCACCGCGAGATTCCTGCACTTCAGCCTGTGCGTATGGCTCATACTGACCTGGCGATGGATAAAAAGGACGGAGCCCAGCAGGCGCCAGGTGCCGCCTTGGCGGTCCACATGCAGCATGCGCAGGATCTGCAGGAAGCGAATCCCTCTGGAACAGACAGCCCGCTCATAACGCTCGCACTGAGACACCGTCTGTCTTCCTGAAGGTGTGCGGCTGGCCACGCTTACCTGATAGCGGATGTAGCAAACACCTGCCCGTTGGACCCCATTGCCAGCACGATGATGGATGCTATGACTACAATTAAATCTAAGACAGACAGTGTATCAGTCCTCTGCTGATTCTCACATGGCTACAACCTGCTTGCATTACCAGCACTCAAAGCACAGTGGGCATTTGACAGGTTTTGGTGCTGTTACATTAACAAAGTGCTAGAATCATCTCCAATAAAGAAGGAAGAGTGTTTAGCGGCCAGCTGCCTGCTCACCGATGATGGAGATGGGCTTCCTGGCAAAGCGAAGTCGTCCCCAGACACCGACATATTTGCTGCGGCAGCCGGCTGACCAGAGCCTCACTGCGTACTCCACCCCAAAGAACACCACCAGCGCCATCTCCTGCAAGAAGGGGCGCCGTGCAACAGCTACTTCAGGGAGACCTCAGGAAATTCTGCTTGTTTTGTCAGCATATATTGATGCATATTTAAAGTGAGATTTTTACATTTGTGTTTAAATTCAGTATAGCACCATGATTCCCTAAATTGTTTCTCATATAAGAGCTGGAGGGGCTGTCAGAAGCTGATTATACTGCCTGGAAAAGCATAACTTTATGCAACACAACTCACATCACAGCACAACACAGATCCTTACACCAATAAGAGCCCCCATCCCCCCCCCTTCATTAGGCTTACACACAGACAGCAGGGGGGCAGAGAGCTGACACGGAAGGGTGTGAAACCACTGGCCAACCAGTTCATGGTCAGGGTCAACAAAAGTCATTCACGTTTCCTCACACAGAGGAGGCAGACAATGCGGGGGTCGTTTGCGTGGCCTGCAGCCACGTCGACGCCGAGACAGGTATGAGTTATGAGGCTGGCTGGGGTGGCCTCTGCTCCCACTGGCTTTGGGAAAAGGAATGCAGGCGGCGTCTGGGCAGAGGGAGCGAGCCACAGCCTTGAGAACAAGAGGGGGGGGCTGCTTCAGCAGCCTGGGAAGGACGGTGTCGCCCCCGGAGAGGGCTGCGCAGGCCGCAGAGGTTAGCTTGTCCAAATACTTACACATAATAGAGAAAACCAACAAGCGTGGGTGCAGCGTGCTGTGCAGACACAGGGCGGGGGGCGGGGGACAAAACAGCAGACGGAGGCTGAAAGGGCCCAGGGCCGGGGGGGGTGGGGGGTGACAGAGGACTGGAACACATGCCTAGAAGGAGACAAGCTGGCCTGGCTGGTGTCCCCCACACCCACTTACAGACAGCCCCTCTGGGTAAGGGGTGTAATTAGCTAAACAAGGCCAGATAAAAATACAAATTCACCTGTCTGTCTCTTCGTAGTGAGATCCTCCACATGGGTACATTCATCTTCAGCAAATTTGGGTGCATCTCCTGGCATTTACTATCTCTAACTTGCTGGTTGTCAAAAGTTTCTGGTTATGCTACCATATTCGAGCACAGCCAGAAGGAAGATTAGTGAAGACGTGTAAATTAGTGTGAACAAAATGGCAGCTTTTAATGACCAGCTGTAGCACACAATTTAAAGAATATCACCAGCATGCTGCTGGTGCCATCACAGTGGCAGGAAAGGGTAGCAAATGCTAGGTGTAATGACCCTGCAACTTTACAGCCTTAGCATATGCTAGTCATAGCATAGCCATCCAATATGTAAGTTTAGGTTAAATTGCAAATGTGCTTTATTTTTCTCTGACATAAGATACAAAGATTCAATGAATACACCTATTTAGGAGTTTGGAAATTGTGCTGAGCTGAAATGGTGTCAGATTTAGCAGATTACGGTTTATCTCAGTATAAGAGTAGCTGCTTTGCTTATTTAGGGGTAGTTGACAGTGATGCATGCTTTTGCCCTGCTGCTGTGATTCAGCACTGATGGGGCACATTCTCACAGGAAGTACATCTGTCCCAAATGAAGGCGCTCAGGCCCCCCGAACTCAGGGGAGGAACATGAGCTTAGGCCAATACGGCTCTGACCCATGTGTCGCTGATGGGACCCTGATGGGACCCTGTCGTGTTCCATCACAGCTGACACCCCGACACCTCTTCCTTGCAAAGATGCCAGGGAGAACCCACCCCCACTCCAAACAACTCTCCCCACCCCCAGTTTTCCTCTGGGCCCCACAGTTGTGACCTTACAGATTCTGGGAAGGGTCAATAGTAAAATGAATCAGCAGGAAGCACAGAGGGGGCGTGGAAAAGATACAGGGAGAAGTTATATTCCAAACATTGCATGCTGCCTGCCTTCATACTGATTTGTTATTCTACTTTTCATTCTGTGTTTCATTCGATATTGTAATGGAAGTCTATATTATGCTTAGTATTTTTTATTTTTGTTTAAAGCTTGGTTTTAATAACTTAATATCTAAAATTTTTCTGAAGAAGTTTGGTCACAATACAGCAAAATAAGTCTTATTCTTAACCCTTAGCCCCTTGCAATTGGTGGCCCATAAATAAATATTCCTAGGAGATGTAGCCACACCTCCCCAATAAAATCATTGGCAAAGGCGTGAAAGATGGAAATAAGGTTGTGAAGGCGGCAGGAGCAGGATGCAGTCCAGGAAGAACAGCTGTCCTGGTCAGGCAGGAAGCCACAGGCAGCTGTGAGCACAGACACCCAGGAAGATGTGATCCCTTTTGTGGAATGACACAGCTCCATCGTGGGCTGTCAAAACGTGACACCATTACTATGGAGAGACTTCTAGAAAAGGTGACGGACAATAGCCATCTGATAATCACAGCCTGATAAATGCTTCATGGGTGGCCACAGCCTTCCTGCTCATTTTGTGTGAGTTCTAACAACACATCCCAATTATTTTTGCTTTTCCTAACTGTAACATGTCTAAAATCAGGTAATGTTTACCCATCATTGTTCTTTTACTCAAATGAAAAACATCCTTTCAAGACATCTACATGTCTTGCTTTGACACTGATTTTGAGACCCAGTGTCTCATTAACCCATCATATTCGGTTAAGTTTGGCATCATAAACTCAAACAAGGTTTTGTCATCTGAGTAAAGCTTCCCAGAGGGCAGAGCAGATGCAGAGCCAAGCTTGCTTCTTCTGCTTTGGGCACCTGGAGGTTCTATAAGCCCCTTGACTCAGAGAAGCTCTTACGTGAAGCAGTCTCAGCAGATTAATGTCCATGTGCCCTTCACATGAGAGAAAGGCACTTATCTTAAGTATTTAGGGTAAAGAACCAAGGAAAATGTCTGAGTTTAAAGAGTTTCAGGGAACCATCTAAAACTCCATGCAAGACAGTTAAGTTAGAAGGTCAGTTTCCTAAGAGTTTTTTAAAAATATGCAAAAAACTGACAGGTGAAATTAGTAGTTTAAAACATTTTAGGAATCAGTTTAACTGTACAGCCCTATTAACTGCCTTTATTGTTATTATTTGGCGATCAGAGGTTCCTATAACATCACAGCAGGAAGTGGGAGGCTGGCGACCCCGACCATCGACACGGAAACTCGGCCAGGCATGGCGTCTTGTCTGCAATGTCTCCAGCTTCCCCTGTGCTTCTTTGGGTCCAGTTCTCCTACCATCTCACCCCTTGCCTGTCTGTAAGTTGGTGGCTGCCTCAGGAGAGATGGCTAGCACTAGCCGGTCCTCGCTAGCTAGCTAGTTAGCGGTTGCTGGTCCTCGTTAGCTAGTTAGCACTAGCCGGTCCTCACCAGATAGCTAGTTAGCGCTAGTCGGTCCTTACCAGTTAGCTAGTTAGCATTAGCCAATCCTCTCTAGCTACCTAGTTAGCGGTAGCCGGTCCTCACCAGATAGCTAGCAGGGTTGCCAACTGTCATGCATCTGGCGTGACACTCACAACTGAAAATCTCACACCAGCCAGCTGAACAAAGTTGGCAACCCTGAACTAGTTAGCTGGTTAGCACTAGCTGGTCCTTGCCACACAGCCTTAGCCACTACAGCTCCAAGCTTTGTGGCAGAGACTTGAACACAGGGACCAGTAGCGATATTTCTTTCACTGGCCTCGCTGATGGGCCTCCTTGTCTGTTATGCCACCAACAGAGGATAGCTGTTTATAAACTAAACATTTGGATGCATGCAATGTAACATCAGTGTCAGCAAGCCCAGATGATGGAGGAACGATCTGCTATTTCCAGTACATGACAACATTCCAGCCACTTCAGTGAAAACGTAATGGATACTTACCACTTGATTATGAATTAGTTATAAATTCTAAATGAAAGGCAGCCCAGATATATTAGGATGCCTCTTGCAGGTGCCATATTTTCATTTTATATCACTTAAGGGAGAGAAACAAATTATATTGCACAAAACTACATATTTATGCTGCTGATGGATTATGAAATCTTTTTATGCAATGCGAGGGCAAGAAACAGTCATGATTCATCCAACATGTGGTGTTAGTTAGTGTTAGGTCTGTGTCATCTCAATGCCATGGAGATCCGTTACTGATGTATGTTTTGGCTAAATTTATACTCTAAAAATATGCAGCTATAGCCTGCACACAGAAATATATTAGAAGCTGACACTGTAGCTAAAATTGTTTTGAGGAGCCATTACTCTCTGTGCTATTGCACTTTTCTATCAAGCCCAGTTTGCACGACATAGTAAAATGTGATCACCTGAATATGTACGCCCAGAAAGGTCACATAAGCTATAAAATATACGGATATCAGTATAACTTTAGAGCAGAATATTTTAAAATTTTGTCATATTGTCAAAACCTTCTGAGAGCTAAATGTTGGGGATCGGTGCTGGTGTGGTGCTGAGGCGTCGCCTGATGCATGGAGGCACTTAGTTCCCAGTTTGAGGCGGCCCATCTGGGTAGGTGTGTGGAACATCTTGTCTCTCCAGGAAGATGACTATCTTCTCCTACTGTTGGGGGAGCTTCGTAAACTACACATTTCGGTGGCGGCACTCTCTGAGGTACGCAGACAGGAGAGTGGTCAGATCTTTGTAGGTGGGTGTACCTACTTATGGTCTCGTCGGTCTGATGGTTGACGGTCGGATCAGCTTCTCCCGATGGTGTCTGATGTCACTCCTTTCAATGAGCGCATTATGAGAGTCAAGCTAAGGTGACACTTCTCTGGTCATGGGTGACTTCAGTGTGACCACTGGCAGTGACAGGGCTGGCTATGAGGATTGTGTTGGTCACCATGGGTCTGGAGAATGGGGTGAGAGTGGCTCCATGTTCCTCGACTTTCAGAGGTGGACATTTCAGATCCAGAAAGTAAAAATCCAAACCAGGATTTTGTTTCAACCAACCAACTGAGTACTCTATGACTGTGACTCTTTATGCTCAACTGGTTGGTTGAAACAAAATCCTGGTTTGGATTTTTACTTTCTGGATCTGAAATGTCCACCTCTGTCGACTTTGCAAAAAGGACAGGGGCTGCGGGTCGCTGGATCCTGGTTCCCTGAGCTGCATCGCTGGACTTGGTACTCCAATACTGGTGGTACAGCGAAGGAGATCAATCACATCCTCGTGAGCAGACGCTGGAGGCTCCAGCAGAACTGTAGGGTCTACAAAAATGCCCAGTATGTGGATTCTGACCAAGGAATTGTTGCTACTCTGACGATTCAGCTTAGATCAAGTAGGCAACCACCTACTAGGAGAATGAGGTTGGACTTGGCCAGACTCAAAGATCAAGCTGCTTTTGATGAATTTGTCTGTCTGTCTGTGGGGAGAATGTCAACCTCGTCGAGAGATTTACTTACCTCGGCAGTGACATTCATGTCTCTTCCTATAAAGTCAGCAGATGGATTGGGAAAGCATGGGGGGTCATGAGGTCACTGGAAAGGGGTGTGTGGGGTTCCCAATATCTTTGCAAGAGGACGAAGGTCCAAGTCTTTAGAGTCCTGGTGCTGTATGGCTGTGAGACATGGACGCTATCCAGTGAGCTGAGATGAAGACTGGTCTCCTTCAGTACTGTGTCCCTTTGGAGGAATCCTTGGGTATTGCTGGTTTGACTTTGTGTTGAATGAGCAGTTGCTATAGGAATCCTGAATGAGGCACATTACCTGCATTGTGAGGGAGCGTCAGTTACGGCACTACAGCCATGTGGCGCGTTTCCCTGAGGGTGATCCTGCTCACAGGATCCTCATTGCTGAGGACCCAAGCAGCTGGACCAGGCCAAGGGGACGCCCACGTAACACCTGGCTGCAGCAGATGGATGGCCATTTCCGGAGAGTCGGACTGGACTGTGTGTCTGCCTGGGGGAACGCCGGCCGGGATCCTGAGGAGATTCGCCATGTGGTGGGTGCAGCAACGCGCTACATGAGCGCACGCTCCCTGACCAGACATATTTTTATACTAATTCTCTTTAACTACACAGTAAAACAGAAAGCAATCCAACTTGGTCAGATATTGGTCAATGTTTAAAACTGGTACAGGGATATTCACGGTTGAATCTGGAAGTTTCCAATCTTTCTTTTCACGCCAAGTACACAGGGACACTACCCCATGTCTTCACACCTCTGGAATACCCATAGTGCGATTTCACAGATCACTCTCCAACTGCTAACTGCTAACTGAATGGTTTATTGCGAAGAACCGACAAAGTAACAAATATTCCTACAAAACGCTTAACGCACATCCAAAACACCTCAACATTATCATAGAGTAAAAAATAGCATTACACAAAATTTTTATCTTGGTTATATTAAATAATCCACACTTACTAAACTTCTCAATAATAAAACATCTAATTTTACACCGAATGCAAAACACCAGTCACCCTGGCACTTTTCTTGTCATCATGCCTGTTTTTACTTTTGCAGTCATAAAGTTTGTATCGGCATTGAATCTGTTACATCTTATATAATAAAAATGTAATAATTACTACAGTAAACATGAAAACAAACCTTTCCTATGTCCTATGGTAGAAGATAAATGGATAGAAAAACTCTGTGCTAAAGGTATATAGTCCTCTATGCCTATACTTAATTTTTGTCAACAAGCTCACGTGTACATTTTTCAAAAATATTATAAAAACTTGTTTGTTAAAACCCAGAGTTATAACTATCTAGGCTTAATCCAGCTTTCCATTACATTCTATATATATATATATATGTCTCGGACATATGTACTTAACAATAAATATATTTTGGTGGTGTGTTTTTACTTATGAAAAGATAAAGTGACTGCCTGTTAAAATACAGTGTTAAACTTAGTAATTGACACCTGAACCTTGGTAAGGAAGTGTATTTGTTAATGACGCTGGTGCTCGCAATGCAGAACAGTCGTGTTTTACTTGTATAACTGTCCCCGCCACTTTTTTCTTCTAGGGTTATTTAACTAGTGAGCAACCTTGTAACCTACATTAACTTACATTATTATTATTTGTTAACTATCCTGGCAAGCGTGGTACAAAAAAAAAAAAAAAAAAAAAAAAGGAACACCGATACACACGAACAGGACTAGGAAAGCAAGAAAGTGTGTTCACCCAGAACATCACCTCCTGGTTTGATAACAGCTGTGTCCAGGACTTTAAAGGTCTACAGAGAGTGATCCGGGCGGCGGAAGGCAGCACCAGATCGGATCTACAGTCTCTGCAGATCATTTACATCAGGAGATGCAGGACCAGAGCAGCCAGGATCGTCAAAGACTCGTCTCAACCCAGTAACTGCCTGTTCAATCTGCTAAAATCAGGAAAGCGCTACAGGAGTATTATGGAAAAAACAGAGAGGCTCAGGAAGAGCTTCTATCCTCAGGCCATAAGACTCCTAAATCAGGACATACCATCATAGCTTCTGTTCATAAGAAGGTCCATTTACAGCAGCTGGACCTTACGACAGAAATATACATAATCTATTCTATTATACGGTACCTTCAACAGACACAGCCTATATTTGTAATGTTGCACATTGTACAGATATTGCCTAAAAGTGTAATGTTATTTGGATATATTTTCTCTACATATTTTCATTACCTTTAATCTTACCCTTTTTATATAAATCTTTAATTTGCAAAACCTTATTGCACAGCCTCAGGACCAAATCAGAGTACATTTCACTACACATCATTCTTGTATAACTGTGTATGTGACAAATAAAGAATCTTGAATCTTGCATCTTCAGCAACTGATATTACAATTCACTGAATCGCTGCTGCCACCTGCTGTTCTGCATTTGTAATACACAAAATTCCAGTTGAAATTATATTAAGACATTCTATAACAATGAACTCATTTGACATTAATTGTTGGTTAATTGAAATTGCATTGATAACATATGCTGAATATGTTTTGTACCAGATAGGCAAACACACATTTACTGGATGTTAACGAATAGATTTAAAATCAGTGAAAAAAAAATCTTGCTATTTAGCCCCATCTTGTGGTACAGCCAGAAACAGCAAGATGTATAAATTACCTTTCAGTGAATTCCAGTGAAAAAAGGGATGATAAACTCACCACCCAGAAGAGTGTGCTGTGGGCCAGCGTCTGGTACTGGTCGATGGTAGACAGCACGCTGAGGATCAGGCAGGTCAGCACAATGAGGAACCTTAACATACACAGGGAAACAAATACATATGCTGAACTCCCTCCTGCTTCCACCAGTTCTGGGTACCAGGATAATATGCTGTTGGCTCTTCTGAAAGTCTGCACTTGTTTCAGACAGAATCACATGTCAGCCTAGGAAATCTCTTTGGGATGAAATTTCTATGGATATTTCTTCAAACCTACCACACACACTATAACTGACATTTGCTTCTCCCAGTGATAAATACCTAGACTTGATAAGGGGACTACATAAACATGATGGCAACAAAATACAGCATAACCCACAGTGGCACTTAAGGATATCAAGACCTCTTAGAAATACATGTTTGTATGATGATGGGGCTGCTGTGATTCAGAAGATTGTTTCTGTCATCTTTATGCACAGCCATTCTTTGCAAAATGATAAATGTTACTCAGTGTTGTTCAAATGTCATTTCTTACCCCTCCTTCATCTGTGTCCAGAAGCACCAATGCCAGTCAGCCTGCCCAAGCTCCATGCCAGTGATAAGTGAACCTTCTCATCACTTACTTTTGATGGTTTATTACATAAATACTTGATTGATTAATCAATTTATGTAAACGTGGGAGCTGGGTTCTCAGTTTCTGCAGGGGCCAGTATTTACTTGGTCCACCTGTTCCCCCCTCCCGCCAAGCTTATAATCTCTTGGGTTTTCTATTTGACAGTAACCCTAAACCAGAGTCCTCATTATACCAGTCTGAATGGCTTTTGGAGTTCCAAGATGCAGTGTTTGACTTTGGCTTTTCTTCAGTGACGGGAAAGACAAGATACTTTTGTCTATGAAAAAGCTTCTTTCTTGTCCTGTTGCCTCCCCATTAACCTTCTCACTAAAATGGTTAATCCCCTAACAAAAGTAAGAACTCACTAGGTCCTAGAAAAAGTTGTGGGACACTGAACAACTATACAAGGTGGATATGAATACACAATTGAGTACAGTGGTACTTCGGAACTCAAACTTAATCCGTTCAGAACTTGGGTTCGAATCTTAAAAAGTTCGAATTCTGATCGAATTTTCCCCATAAGAAATAATGGAAAACCAATTAATTGGTTCCTAACCCCCAAAAATTACATCTAAATATGTTTATTTTATTTTATTAGCATTTAAACGCATAATGAACAGGATAAAACAAGAAGAGCATATACTGTACTAAACACATCTAAGCACATTTATCAAAACAGTAATTTGTAAAGTAAGAAAATAAATGTATGCCCCGATCGTCCGCTCCTTCCGTGTGCCACGCCTCCTTGTTAACCCCTGTGTGGAATCCTCATGTGATCAGCTGTGTCTGGTTGTTGTCATTAGTCCTCTGTATTTCGTCCACGTTTCAGTTTGTTTCCCCAGTCCGGTCATTGTATTATCCATCTGCGTTTTGCCTGCCTTATCTGTATTTAAACCCTGTATTCCCCGATACCCTGACGTCTGTGCCTTTGTCTCCGTTCCGTCCCTGCTCGGCACAACACTATTATTATAATGAAATATATTAATGATATTAAAATAATTTATAAGAAATCTTTATTTTTAAATGTATTTTATTATATAATAATAATTACTGTTACTGTTTATCATTGTCTAAATCTATTTTTACTGTCTAAATACGTGTATTCAGCTAATGTAAACATGTACGATGCTATCACAGTGAATGTCAGGCTGAGACTAAAGCGTTACCCTTTGTTTCTGCTGAGAGACGTGCCGCAAGACTCATTTCCCCACGCATACAAGTTCTCTTAGGTCGTTGTTCATGGTTCAACTTATGATATTCAGATCGAGTTCTAGGTCATTTTTTTTTTGCTGCTGTAACACTCAAATTTACCTTTGTGGGATTAATAAAGTTCATCTTATGTCAAACTCCTCCCGACACCATGTGCATGTACACTGCATGTGAACCGCATGTGCTGTTCAATTTTGGGTTGGACAGCAGAGCAGAAGCACGTAGACACAATACTATTCTTTACTGTTACCTCGGGGCATGAAGGGTGATGGTCCACGAGCAGTTAAGGTCTGTGGCATTACTACAAACTAAACTCAAAGAGATGAAACATAAGGGACAAAACAGGTACAAAACAGAGGCAGGTGGCCACGGGAACCAAGTAAAATTGAAACTGAAAGACAAAGGAACACAAAGCCCAACAAACCAAGGAAACACAGTAACAGCAATGAGCACTACAAGGAACACAGGCAAACACAACTTAACACCAACAACAACTAACAGAGAGAATGTGCAAAGACAGGCACTTTTATACACATGAAATGAGGGTTAGAGAAGGAACAGGTGCAGGCCACTGATAATTAACACCATGAGGCATCACTACAGAACTAAATATTAACAGAGACAACTAAGAAGAAAGGCATAAAAGATCCATACCGAAATACAAGGACAGGCTGTCCCTGTTTTTGAATTAATCCGTATATATGATATAGGAATGTATCACAGCACCACCATGTAAAGCACCTTGGAGTGACTATGTTGTGAAAGGTGCTGTATAAAAATTGAATGGAATTAAATTGAACTGCATTAATTGAAGAAAAAATAATTAACATGGGAGTACACTAAACCCGGGGTCTGGCGTAGAAGATCATTGGAGCCTCACTCCCATCCCTCCTGAACATCTACAACACCCACCCCTCCAACACCTGCCTAACTCGCAAGACAGTCAGCATTGTGGGAGACCCCACCCACCGCCTTAGACCCGCCTAGCCCGCAAAGCAGTCAGCATTGTGGGAAACCACACCCACCCCTCTTATACCCACCTAACCCACCTAAGCAGTCAGCATTGTGGGAGACCCCACCCACCCCCTTACACCCGCCAAGCCCCCAAAGCAGCCAGCATTGTGCGAGACCCCACCCACTGCCTTATACCCACCAAGCCCGCAAAGCAGTCAGCATTGTGCGAGATCCCACCCACCGCCTTAGACCCACCAAGTCCACAAAGCAGTCAGCATTGTGGGAGACCCTACCCACTGCTTTACACCCACCTAACCCGCCTAAGCAGCCAGCATTGTGCGAGACCCCACTCACCCCCTTACACCCGCCTAGCCCGCAAAGCAGCCAGCATTGTGCAAGACCCCACCCACCGCCTTATACCCACCAAGTCCGCAAAGCAGTCAGCATTGTGGGAGACCCCATCCACTCCTCTTACACCCACCTAACCCGTCTAAGCAGTCAGCATTGTGGGAGATCCCATCCACCTCTCTTACACCCACCTAACCCGCCTAAGCAGTCAGCATTGTGGGAGACCCCATCCACCCCTCTTACACCCACCTAACCCGCCTAAGCAGTCAGCATTGTGGGAGACCCCATCCACCTCTCTGACACCCACCTAACCCGCCTAAGCAGTCAGCATTGTGGGAGACCCCATCCACCTCTCTTACACCCACCTAACCCATAAAGCAGTCAGCATTGTGGGAGACCCCATCCACCCCTCTTACAGCCACTTAAACCGCCTAAGCAGTCAGCATTGTGGGAGACCCCATCCACCTCTCTTACAGCCCCTTTAGTCTCCTGCCATCTGTGAGAAGGTACAAGAGCCTCCGTGCCTGCTCCACAACACTGAGGAATAGTTTCATCCACAAAGCTGTCAGGATGCTGAACCCTTTCCCCTCTCTCCACCCCTTCTGCCCCCCACCCCCAAAAAGTCTGGACTGTAACCTCAACCCAAAGCTGTCCACCTTTGTCAAGTCAAGTCAAGTGGACTTTATTGTTGTGCCAACCATATACAAGCATACAGTGGTATGAGACATTGTTTCCCTGGGACCATGGTGCAACACAGGGGGCTGTATGTACACAATTACAGGGGGTAAGGTGCGGATTAAGCACATGAGGGCATGGGGGTGGGACACAGACCACGCATAGTTCACATGACACGACAGGAGGGCAAATGCATAGTATACACATAAATAGAGCGAAAACTGAATATAAACTCTCTGTACATAAAATACACTATGTACAATAATTTAGCAGCAGGTAAAATAAAGTGCAAACATGCCAGTAAAAGAGAGTAAAGTGCCTGGTGGAGTGAGGAGTAGCTTCTGCCTTAGTGAGGGACTGCTGAGGAGTTCAAGTCTTACAGCTTGAGGGAGGAAGCTATTACAAAATCTTTACACTGTGGATCCACCATAACTGTACTGCCTTATTGTCCTTTCCACATAGCATTTTACTTAATTAAAAATTTTGATAGTGTGTCTGTCTTGCTTGTCTGTCTTGCTTGTCATTGTCAGTGCAATCACCGGGCAATCAAAATTTTAGTCCTCTATGTGTTCTGTACATATGGCAGAATTGATAATAAAGACTTTTTGACCTGACTTGCACACAAAATATGCAACGTGATGGTAGAGATGTGTGGTTCTCAGCCACACACTCAGCCCATCAACCATGCGGTGACCCAGGAAGCCAGGGGGAAGCTCAGACAAAAAGACAGAGACGTATTAAACACAGGAAAGGAGGGACTGGTCACCGCCACCTGCAGGTCAAAACAATGGACATGATCCTGACAGTCACCATTTTAACAGAATTTACCTTTAGAAGCATTATGAAAAAAAAACAAACATTGATCACTTCTTGATAAAAACAAGCATAGAAAACAGTAGAATAGAAACAAAGCATGCAGTAAAAGCCGGCAGCTGGCAGGACAGACATCACACCTGTCGCATTCTGCTTGGCTGTCATCAGATGGACCATGTTTAAAAAGTAAGGAAAAACCGCATCCCAGACTGCCCCTGGCAAACAACTGGCTGCTGAGGTGCTGTAATGGCACACAAGGCACGACATCAGTGGCATCACGCCGGCCATGAACGAATCAGCCGTCAACCTCCCAAGAACGACCAGCGCCTGACTGCTCCACGGCTGTGCATGTCACGCACCAGGATGCATGCAGCTGGCCCGTATTCTTCTCAGAAGCTGAGTAGTGCGTATGGCGTTCCTGGTGGTCATCAGTGCCGTGTGTCTACAGCCGAGGGGGCGGGGCTTGGGCTGCTGCTCATTCATGGCACACTTTTCTTACACTGCTTCCCAGTGGCGGGCAGTGCCTGCCGACTAACAGCACATCCTGCATTATGCATGGGGGAGCACAAAGAGCCACGCACTGTGCTGAAGAAGCCCACCAAAAGTTAGCGTGATGCTAAACGGTACGCTCACCACTGGATGCATAACTCACCTGCCACCTTTGTCATGCATGTGTCACAACATAAATTAAAAATGAGAAGCCTTTCACTGGCATTACAGAATAATGAACTGCAGCTCTGTGAGGACTGTTTGCTAGACTGTCAAAAAGAAATGGTTATGCAAATTAAAAAACAGAGCAAAACCCATCCTGTATTAATCAGTATTGCTTATACTTGATAACTCTTTCCTTCATAACAAAAGTAACCATAATTAATAAAGGTGTTCACTGAGTTCTACAGATTTACTGATGAATCCAGTGTAATAAGTAACTAGAGAAAAAAATAGTTTTTGCAACTTTTGGTGGGTGGGATTAGCAAGTGCTTTCGATCACTGGCAGATCACGCCAAAGTAACTCAGTAAAGTGCCCAATTGAGGTGCAGATTAATGGTCCATAATGTAGACAAAGGGATTCAAAGTGTTATTTCAACAGTCAAAGCTGAGAAATTCCACATATTATGGCCAACCAGCAATACTGGAAACTTCTAGAACAGTATCAGCATGCTAAATGACAGGGTTGGGCTCCTGCTGCACATGCTGTCACTGGAGCTCTGATAAGGCTGTATAAATACCCAGCTACCCTTAGCTCTGCCCTTTACAGGGCCCAGTTCGGAGGGGGGCCAAATAGCATCCCTCCTAAGGGGAGAACCTTTCTCTCGTTTTGCTTTTTACAGTGAGCCTACAACTTCAGTTTCTTTGCTTTCACTAAGGTGCAGACATCACATCTGGCTTTCTGGAATCCTGGACCTCATTGACTCTTTAGTGATCCAAGAATTAGGAATAAGCACCTTAATCCAGAGGAGCCACTGCAATCAGAAACAACCAACCTCCTGGTTTAAAGCATAGCTCAATACTCTACAAAGGCAAGACTTGGATTATAATCATTTAAAAACCTCAAAAGTCACACTGTATAAGAGGTATCTTAAAAAAAAAAAAAAAAAAGAAAGAGTGCCGCCACCGCCGCTTCTCCGTACCCCTATTGTTGCCCAACATTGACCGTGGCCACAGTTTGTGGCACCTCGCGTTCACGACACCCTCGGGTCACATAGCGAGGCGAGGCTGTGCACTGTGATCGACAGCCAACCGCCAAGTATAGCCGCGCTTTATCAGCTCGGCTCCCGAAGAGGAGTCACGGTCCTCATGCTGTGCATGCTTCAGCGGCACGTCTGGTGAACAACGAATCTTTCCCTCCAAATCTTTGTCCTAGTACTACTGTACCAAAGGATGCCGTCCCACCTGTAAAACCCTCACTTCCTCAATCCATCAAAGCTATATACCTGCACACAAAATCCTTAGAGCTTGTAACATCTTTCCGTGACTATTACAACAGAAGTGTAATGAATGTTAGCCTCCATGTTTTTAAAGATATATGAAAATCATGATACACATGGACCCATAAAGGAATTAAAGCAGCATATACAAATCTCTTATAGCATACGTCCATAATGTCCGTTTTATATACCTATTTATATATGTATATGTATTTATATATTTCCTGTATCATATGTAGACCTACTTTTAAAGTACTATATATAAAATATCATTTGACAATGAACTACGAAATCTACTTGTGGTGGTCGTATAAATGTCACACGAGGTACTCACACTGCGAAGTGATAGACGAAGCACCTCCATCCAGTGGGTCTCTCCAGAAAGTTGTACACCCGTCCCTGGAGGAGGGTCCGAGTGCCGCCGTGGACGGACATCGGTGAGTGGAAGACGGCCTCTGGCGGCTGGAGTACCGGGCAGCTGACATGGGTCCTTACCGGGGCTTCAGCCACACGCCCGGTGTCCGGGACATAATCGGGAGCGGACGCGCTGTTGGTGTAGGTGACCGGTGTTTCTGGGTTAAAATATTCGGCATCTAACATCTCCAGCGCTTGCCGTGTCCCGCCCGGAGAGTCGCTGGTGTCCCAAAAGCCTACCTCCTCCGACACCGGAGAGGACATCCCGCATACAAGAAAGTGTCTTTTCCGATAACCAAGAATTATACTCAGCGCCTGTTCAAAAACATAAAAATCAAAAAACGCTTTAGGTGTTAATCGTTTTCAGCAGTTTCAAGTCGTGATTACCAAAAGTCTATATCTGAAGCCAAGTTGCCCTCACAACACCTTTCCATATGAATATCCTGAACTTTTTTTTTTTTTTTAAAGTTCACCCCGCAAGGTATATTAATTGAATGTTATGCCCTCAGCCTTAAGTTAAAAGCTGTGTATTAAAAACGTGAGGCATAAGCGACCCGAACGGCAGGGCTAGAGATGCCATATCTGCCAGTGTGACTGTAACCCCAGAGCCACCGCTGGGAAACGCATCCTGAGTGACGTGAGCCCTGCGCGTGCTGCCAGTAGGCAGGGCCGCCTGCATCAGTGCTCTTGCTGTTTTCTGGCTCCGTGTCAGTACAATATTATTTCAGCATAAATTAAAGTGTACTTTTTATTACTTTGACATCTGCAATTTTATGAAAGTAACAACGCACACTGTTTCCGTTCCTGTCCAGAGCTGGGGGGTGGGACGGAGTGGCAGGTGTTTTGCTGAGTCAGCGCCCCTCAGACGATGGTGCCCTAGGCGGCCGCCTGTGTCATTTAATGGGTTGACCGGCACTGGGCTGAATTAACACAGTATGGTGGGAAACGCGAAAAAGTGTGTTTCTTACATGATTAACTAATGTAACACCCTCTTGCATCCAAATAAACTAATTAGCATAAGATGGCTTTTAGGACAGTTTGAAATAACTCTCCTATACATTTACTGGCATTTTTACCCGGTGAAGTACTGCCACTACTGATAACGAAAACCAAGAATCACAAAAGTAATGCAGGTGTCCTGGAAAAAAATAGATGTTCAAGATTCTGCAGTTTACTCATGGCTCCTACTAATAAGTTTACCGTTTATGGTAGTATAAAAATGTTCATGTGTTATTCTTACAGTTGATAAAAATTTATATGTTTCTTGCATAAGGCTCTTTCATTCAGCAATGGTAAGTAGTCACGCAGAGCTTGACTAAAATGACCTTGAGTGTCCGTCTTTGTAATTAAGAAGCCCTCAGTCACGGACATCCATCTTAATTGAAGCCACACAGCTCTGTAATGGTGACAGGTTCTTTTATCAGGGTGATATTGCTCTGCTACCTGGGAGCTGTCAGCAGGAGGCACATGACACAGTGCTACTGAGGCTGACTGCACATTTCCACAAGCCTGTATCCTCCAATGCAGAACTGTAATACTGGCAGGTTTACACGTTACATGCATGAACTGTATATGTGCATATTTCTATGTATATAACGTCTGTGTGATCCTGTGTTTTAACAACACATCCCGCAAAAATGTTTTTGTACCTAAAAGTACAGATTGGCCTTTATAATATCCATTAGTTGTTGGAATCTGGCCATAGTGTAAAATACAATATAAACATACCAGTAAATGATAGTACATCCCAGCAGTGTATTGTACAAATGTGCTTAAATGTTTGTTTGTGCTATTAAAGGGTACGGCAGAAGTGTGTATATCTGCAGTAATGTCTGAGCAAACAGTGGTGCTTGGCTTGGCATCCCAAGGTGGCGATGAGATCGTGGGCAGTTATAATCAATCAAGGTTCAGCAGCATGTAGCACAGTGGTTAGCACAGTGGTTAGCATTGCTGCCACACAGCAAGAAGGGCCTGGGTTTGGTCCCCGGGTCGGGAGCAGGACCTTTCTGTGTGAACTCCACATGCTCTCCCTGTATTTGAGTGGGTTTCCTCCCACAGTCCAAAACTCTGCGCGGTAGTTTAATTGGTGGATCTAAGTTGGCCCTGTGAGTGTGTGTGCCCTGCAGTGTGTTGGCAACTGCCCGGGGTTTGTTCCTGCATGTGCCTGTTGTTCCCGAGATGGGCTCTGTCCCCCTCCCCCCTGCATTCCCAGTTGGGATTAAACTGTGATGGATGGATGGTTCAGCAGCAGACATCTTAACTTTTAGGTAACCCAAAGCACTTGAAGGGAGCCACTCAGGTGTGAGTAGGTAAATTGATGTTCTCATTGGAATTTATTAAAATAACTGAAGAAAAAAGAATAGGAAATGACTTCCCGAGAAGACAGGCGAGAACCGATTTTGAGCATGCTGCCATTAGGCAACAGTTGGCTCTGCTTTTCCCTTCTGCAGGGCTTCATGTGGCCCTTTCTGAGCACTCCTGGGCTCCCTTAGGTCCTGCGCCAGAGCAGAGAGGAAGCTGCATAACATGGATTCACTGAGCTGCACATGACTTACAGAACCAGCTGCAGCATATGGATTACCCATCTTCAGTGTTCAGCTAGGCCATAAGTAAAACCAAACATCCCACAAAATATTACTTTGAATGTTATCCTGGCACAATGTGTTTGGATATAGGCAACTTTGACTATGACTTTCTAATAATCAGTGAAATGGTCTCAGTCTCCAAGACTGTTTACACAATCATTCAGTTCCTGTATTTCCAAACAGTTGTTTTGTTTCTAATTAGTAGACTGGCCCAAGTTTTTATGTGGCTAAAACAGTGACACCCTGCAATCCTGACCAGGATTAGCAGTTAGAAAACTAATGACTGGACAGATGGATAAAATGGTACCATTATAAAAACAGAGCACACAGTTTTCTAGAAATCTCTGCTCCAGTAAATGTTAGACCCTTTAGCTGATGAATCATACAGTCTACTCATATAAAACTTTTATTTGTGATGGTTACTAATGGTTAAATTACTTAGTTTGTACAGTTTGCCATTACAGCACTTTCCAAGGACTTGTAAAGCAGAAATCTGATATGTTTGCAAATTAAATACTGGAGTGATCAAAATCTAATGCATGACCACTGACTTAAATTACAGCTCATTCCATACAAGAAATGTCAGTCCCCAGTGGGGCAGCATTGATGACGGACAGGACTCCTTGACCAACCTTGACTGAGTAGATTAGTGCCAGAAATCCCAGAGAGCAGAAGTTCATGTAAAGAAGGCTACCCAGAGAGCAGACCAGGAAGTCACTGTGTGCGTCACTGCAGAAGTTCACGTAAAGAAGGCTACCCAGAAAGCTGGCACACCTCATGCTGATGTCGACTATACGGCCACTTGCTGCCGGTCACCAGCTTGCGGTCAGATTATCCATGCTACTGCCAGATAGTACCTGTATCCTTCCTCTCCGCACTGGTCCCAGTTCTCCTCAAAGCATCACTGTTATCATTCCAATCTGCTGCTGCCAATGAATTCATCACAGAAATCTTTAAAGCTAGACACATTTATGTCAGTCATGACCTTCAAATGCTTACTTATGGACATTTTAATGACACTAATACTAATACTAGTAAATGTTCTAATTTTATTTAATCGTTCCGTTATGGGTTTTATTTATTTGTTTGTTTGTTTATTATTTCTGTTTTCATTTTGTTCTACAAGTGCTTTCTGGCACTTTCCAAGCTGTCATTGTAAATAAGAAAATGTTCTTAATGTTTTGCCTGGTAAAATAAAGGTTAATGAATGAATGAATGACATTATGCTAAGTTATCTGTGGTGTCTATGATCACTTGAAATTTTATGTCCTGGAAGTACTGTTTTATCTATTTTATACATTTTCATAACTATTAGGTGGATTTTCTTCAGAGAAAATGAATATGTAAGTTGGTGATATTGTCAATTTAAGGTAACGTGAAACAGCAGTTCCTTAGTCAGAATGTCATCTGGAAATGTTCTGCAGTTACTGAACCAGTAAAGCACAAGAGCCCCCTAGTGGTAAAAAAGATTATCTGCATGATCTACATGGGCTGTATCAGGGGTGTTGCCTGCTGTAAAATGTTATGAATTGTTTAAAATTCAATCAGGTTCATATAGACCAGGGGTGCCCAACTCCAGTCCTGGAGAGCCGGAGCCCTATGTAGTTTAGTTCTTTCCCTGTTCCACCATAAATGATTCAGCTCAAGAGCTGTGTGGTAATGAGCACAAGGAGTTGAATCGTGTGTGTTAAATGAGGGGAAACCCAAAAATGTGCAGGGCTCTGGCCCTCCAGGACTGGAGTTGGGCACCCCTGGTCTATATGAACCTGACTGAATTTTACACAATTCATAACATATTACAGCAGGCAACAGCTCTCCTACATATATCCATCAATCTACCAGCAGACAGAGTGTGCTAAAGAGAGAGACAGTCAGTGTTTTCTCAATATTTTTTTCTCGTACAGAGGTCCTAGCGGAGGCAATTTGTCTTAGGTAGTGCTTTCAGCAGATTTGTCTGATAAATTTTTGACCTTAGCTCGAGTTAGAGCTGTTTCCCAGGTTCCCTTGAGCAGAATTATTTTTGGCGATCAGCTCAGGTAGCTAACAGTTGGACGTTTAGCTTGAGAGTCAAAGAAGTTTGTGCCGCAGCTGAGGAGCCAGTGGAGCATGACCTGCAGGAGTCATCTGTCCTGCAGGAGTCCTCAGTTCAGTAGGAGTCCTCTGTCCTGCAGGAGTCCTCAGTTCAGTAGGAGTCCTCTGTTCTACAGGAGTCCTCTGTCCTGCAGGAGTCCTCAGTTCAGTAGGAGTCCTCTGTCCTACAGGTGTCCTCTGTCCTGCAGGAGTCCTCAGTTCAGTAGGAGTCCTCTGTCCTGCAGGAGTCCTCATTTCAGTAGGAGTCCTCTGTCCTGCAGGAGACCTCAGTTCTGTAGGAGTCCTCTGTCCTGGAGGAGACCACAGTTCTGTAGGAGTCCTCTGTCCTGCAGGAGTCATCTGTCATGTCGTACAGGTGTTCTCTGTCCTGCAGGAGTCCTCTGTGCCTTAGGAGTCCTCTGTCCTCCCCTATAGGAGTCCTCTGTCCTGCAGGAGTCCTCTGTGCTGTCCTACAGGAGCCCTTTGTCCTGCAGGAGTCCTCTGTGCTGAAGGAGTCCTCTGTCTTCTCCTATACAGTAGGAGTCATTTGTCCTGCAGGAGTCCTCTGTGCTGTTAAGGACCTTCAGTTTCTCCAATTTTTTCCCCAAGGGGAGCAGTGGGGGTGTAGTGGCTCCATTAATGATGGTATACATGTAAGATACTGAGATGGAAAGAAGTGCCATTCAAAATACTTAAGCTTGTTTATTCAACTGGTCATTTGGTAATTTTTCCACATACAGTATCAAAGTCAACCTGCTAAAAAATATACTCAAAACACTGAGGATTATGTAGGAGTGACGCTTCTTTGGAAATCACACAGCATCAGTCACTGTTCTCACAACACTGCCAGATGAAAATATATTGAAATCACTGAAATATCAATAAGTTCTCTCATGGATTTCATGCAGGTCCACACCTCCACTTTACCACAAACATTTTGCAAAAAAATAGAGGCTAAATAGTTCCTAGCGTTAAATTATCTAACAGCATTTCTGCGAGGCCTTGTCTATTACAGACACACTATAGAAATGACCTTTTAAAAGAGTGACATCAAAAGCTGTGTCAGGAAGCAAAAAAAGCAGCGTGCAAAATCAGAGCGCAGCCGAACATCTAAGAGGTGGAAGGAGACTCTCAACCGCAGCAACATGAATCTTTGATGTGTTCAGCCGGTACTGCAGAAGCGATGAGGACTACTGTATGAACCTAAAAAGGGATGCAAGTAATGAGCTCACAGGTGCTTTTTCTGCTGCTGCTGTGCATTTTGGACCGCCCTGACCACATGACTCAGCGAGTCTATGGTAGAAAAGGCTAGGTACTGACAGCAGAGCCAGTCCTCCAAGCTCACCCCGCCAGCAGTGTCCAGGGAGCGCTCTGCAAATTTGATCATCATCAGTGTCTGTTTTAGGTCCAGCCAGCTCTGCATGATGGCCTCCCTGCTGGCTGGGTCCAGGTTGGTGGCCAGCGCCTGAAAGAGATCCTCCCGAGGGCCCCACAGCAGGCACTGGAGGTACGCCCGGGCCTCTGCTATCTCCATGCGCTGCGAGGGATTGGCGCGGAGGAGCATGAAGGCTAGCGGCTGTAGGCCTTTTGAGTAGAGAGAGCGGGCGGGGAGTGGGGGCAGGTCAGCAGGGCTGTACTCCATCTCCTTGAGCTCGGGGACCTTCTCGAAGGGATTGGGCAGGTGGAGCATCTCGTAGATCAGGATCCCTGCCTGAAACTCGTCGCATTTCCTGTACTGGGTGCCTGTGAGGATCTCCGGGGCAAAGCGGGACCTGTCCCCCATCATATCGGGCTCCACCAGCTGGTTCATCAGCTTGGCCTGAGTGAAGTTGCTAATGAGGAGTCGGGCAGGGCAGGTGGAGGTGGAGGCTGGTTCTTCGTCTCCGCTGCCCTGCCCCGCTCCACCCCGGCCCCGGGGCTGACACATAACCAGCAGCAGATTCTCCAGCTTCAGGTTGCAGTGGGTGACATGATGCATCTTAGCATGCTCCAGGCCCTGGCACATCTGGAGCAGCAGCAAGCACACCTGACGCTCATACAGCTCCGGGTTCTGCCCATGTCGGCCCACCCCCTCCCGCACAAAGTCTGCTGCTGTTTGGAAGGGGACCTCAGGGGTGATGATCACCATTCTGCTGTAGAGGCTGCCCACCATCCTGCTGTCCTGAGGCTGTCCCTGGGTGTGCCCATTCCAACCTGGCACAAAAAGATGGGTTAGGAAATCCATCTCCTCCTTCCTTGCCCCCACCTCACCCGGAACTGCACCCACCTCCATCCTTGCCCTCTTCCTCCTGCCCAGGTAGCAGGCAAGGGGGCAGATTGGCCAGGAGGTGACCGCAATCCCACTGGATGTTGAAGTGCGGTGCCATGCCCTGCCTGATGGCCACGCTGTGGAGGTGCTGCCGCTGGCCGTCTTTCCCTCTGCTCCTACACACCTAGAAACACAGAGAGCAGAGCCGTTAAGACCTGAGCTGCTAATGCCAGGCATAGGGTAGCATAGTGGGGAGCTTAGAGGTGTAGCACTTGGACCTGAAGATCAGAAGTCATACTTTAGGAGTCCTCAGTCCTTTAGGATTGCAATTCTTTATCAAAATATCTTTTCCTTTATGGTGATACTGTATAACTGGACTGTTTATGTCACTTGCCTAAAGCAAATAATGTTCAAAACAATGTAGGTTTTTAATATAATCTCAAAGTTACACGAACTGAGTGTGAAATGATTGTCTTTTCCTAAAACTGAAATTCCTAGTGTATAGACATACAGCAGTGGTGACCCTGGAGTCTTTGCGCAAAAGCTCAGGGAATTGGGCAGGAATGCCAGAACAGGAATGCCAGTTCATCACGGGACAAATTGCAAAGATTTGGTCAAAAAAATGGTTAAAATGTAAAAAGCAGCTATGTTTAAGCATAATAAATGCTTGTTGTAGGATTGTGCCGTTTAGAAATATGACACAAACCATTTCAGGGGGAGAGTATGCGGAGTGACGGCCGGCTGGTTGGTCGGATGTTGTTCAGACAGACCTTGATCGCGTAGGTGACTTGTGGCTCCTTGGCGCAGGTGGCGGTGTAGTAGAATGCATCTGTGGACTCGCAGCAGGGCTTGCTGCCGGTGAGCCTGAAGTCAGACCAGCTGTCTATGGCAAAGTGCGGGCGCTCGCCGGGTCTGCCCATGAAGCGCTCCTCACATCTGCTGGCCAGTTTACGCAGCATGTCCCTGTGCAGCCGGCGGATCCGGGAGCTCATCTCCTCCCAGTTCTCCATGCCCTTGAAAAGTGGCTGTGTCTGGGGCCTGGCTACAGGCTCCTTCACCGCTCGCCGACCCGAGGTCAGCAGGGACTCTGTGCTGCGGGCACCCCTCCTGTTCCCCTCAAAGGAGGGGGTGGCAGAAGAAATCAGGCAGGATAGGCTGTTTGCTGGCCGCCCCTTCACTAGGTTTGACAGCTCTGAGGTATACTGGAATTCCTGCTCCAGAGGCTGTGACTCAAAGGAGTCATGGCTGTTCGCGTCCCAGGTGGAGTACAGGGGGTTTACGACACTCAGGTTTGCTTCACCTTGCTGGCTTGTAGTACTGGGCAGTTTCAGTGAACCTTGATCCTTCTCCGCAAGACCTATCATGGTAATAACTGGGTTCTTCTTGGGCAGGAATGGTGGTACAAAACTGGAGCTGCTGTCTGAACTCGTTGTGTCAACAGGACCTAAGATCCTCTCTGAAAGATTGTTGTTTCGGGGCTTCTTCACTGGGGTCATGTTGACCCTGAAAAGTCCTGCAAAACAGCAGCAGCAGAGGGATAGCTCACTATTCAGGAAAGCATCTCCCAAAAGCATGCAGCTGTTTAAGGGGAAATATGAATATTGTTTTTTACCAGCTCCTCCTATAAAGATCCATCCATTTTCCATAGCCACTGTCCATATCTAGGGCGTGGTGAGCCAAACACTCATAGTGAACACATTCCTTACTACGCCACACACTACCCGCTAACAGACACCTTGTTTACCATTGTTTATGCCTCACTAGGCGTCTGTGGGTCTGCAATACTGGAACGGTCAAGATCCACTAGTAAACAAATATAGTGTGTATTGAAAGAAGTACTTTTCTACAAAATTGACTGAAATCCAGGTCTTTTTAATTGAACCGGTAATTAACAAACCCTGTCCTAGCTCATAGTGCCCACCCAACCCCTAAACATGGGTTATGGTGGTCACCCTAATACACATGAATAACAAGGGCTATCAAGGGGCAGGTGAGGGCAATTACAAACAGGAGACTAGGGACAACGAGGAGCAGGTGTGGGCTATTACAGACAGGAGACTAGGGACACCGAGGAGCAGGTGTGGGCTATTACAGACAGGAGACTAGGGACAACGAGGAGCAGGTGTGGGTTATTACAAACAATAGACGAGGGACAACGAGGAGCAGGTGTG
>JAODLC010000007.1:402756-415197 GCA_026781145.1 Hippopotamyrus pictus
GGACAACGAGGAGCAGGTGTGGTTTATTACAAACAGGAGACTAGGGACAACGAGGAGCAGGTGTGGGCTATTACAAATAGGAGACTAGGGACAACGAGGAGCAGGTGTGGGTTATTACAAACAGGAGACTAGGGACAACGAGGAGCAGGTGTGGGTTATTACAAACAGGAGACTAGGGACAACGAGGAGCAGGTGAGCTTAATTAACAGATACTGAAGGTTCAAACACCAAGGGAAACTCAAACAAGGAAAACTGAACATACTGCAAACAGACACCTGCTGGCCAAACAAGGAACAGACATACTGAAGGGGCAGGACAGGGATCTATCCTGACACTATACTGTAATATAATATAATATAATATAATATTCTACATACAATGTATTATATTATATTATATTATATTATATTATATTATATTATATTATATAAAATTATGTGTCAGTTGTGTCAGCCAAGTGAATTCACAAAGATGAGAATAAAATATCAATAGTCTCAGGGTGTATGGATGAACTAACTGGATATTCTCTTAATTGGGGTCTGTTCAAAGTAATTTATTGTATTTTATTATATTATTCAAATGATTTAATTATGAATACAATGACAAGCAACCAGGCAGCTTTTTAACAATATAACAGAAATCTGCATATTGAGGGCAACTCACAAAAGCAGAATTTGTAAATCATTTAGCCTTGATGCTGTTTATTCACAGATGGGAGCCTGCATGTCCCAGAGGAACTTTTGGCTATTCAGAAGGATAATTTTTTGGTATAGAGCTGATTAGATCTGAATTTAATTGAAAAACTGAATTTAATTTCAATAAGTATCCAGTATGATGTTCAACTTGTATGTAGTATTTCTTTACTTTACATTATACATACTATACATTACTATACATATATAATATAATATCAAACATAATATGATATTATTGTATGTAGTATTGTACTATTATATTATATTATAATACAATACTACATACATTTATAAATTATAAGGTATTATGCATATATATTATGCTTATAGAAGTGGTTGTTACAGTATGTCTGGTGGTTGTCAGGATCTGTCTCTGTCAGAAATGTCATGTACCTCTTTTGCCAGCAGATGTCGCTGGCCATCCCATATGGTCGTGATGATTGCCAGCCTAGTGTCTCAATTACTCAAACCTGTCTCCCATTTGAAGCTCATTATCTTTGTATATATGTGCCTGCCTGTGCCCTGTTACCCTGTCAATCATTGTTAATGCTGTGTGTTCATCCCCACTTGTGGTTTGCTATTGTTAAAGTTCTGTGTCACAGTTTTACCCAAGCTCTCCCTGTGTCTTGGCCAAATTTGGCACTGATGATCTTCAGACAAAGCGTCACGAAAGTTACCAGACAGATTTTTCATTTTTAAAGCCATTCATCCATTACAGCCTATAAAATGCAGCAGTGAAAATACCAAGTGTGAAGGGGGCTAATATCTTAGCCAATCTTTGGTCAGTTGACATGAAATTTGCTTTGAGTGCATAAAAACATACCCTTGACAAAATGACACAAAGTTGTTTCCATGGCAACTATGCCCTGGTAGTTTGCTTGGCCCTATTATGGTTGTTTGCAATTATGTCATTGTATTGAACATAAACTATAATAATACAATACTAAATGTTTATAATAAACCACAATTAATCAAAATGAGTTCAAAATTTAAGTGATTTAAGCCAATTAAGTGAACACTCTGTTTTGTATACATCATCAATCTCAAACGCAGCATCCGTCTTTCCATATCTTTGCTCTTACCTAGGTTGGTGTAGGTGGGGCTGCCAGCATTGGATGCAGGGGGCAGGGACCGGATGGCTACCTCATTGGACACTACGAGGTTTTTGTTGATAACTGATAGCTGGTTGCCAGATCTACTGGCAGACTCCTCCCACGAGGGCTGTTGTATGTTTTCAAAAGGAGCACGGACCGTCTCCTTCAGCCCCCCCTCCTTCTTCACCTGGCTGCATGTGTGAATGAGGTCATTGTACAAAAAGAAAGGAAGTGAGGTTTGCAGCTTGGTTTCAACATGTTGTTGCTAATTAACATTAACTTGCCAACTTTGGTCAGCTGGCAAGAGTGAGATTTTCAGTTCAAAACAAGTCTGCACATACATATGCACTCACATTGACATGCATGTAACAGTCTTTTACCTTGTAAGTGTAGGGTTTGCAAACTGGCCCAATGCCATCTATATTTTTGCGCGGTACTTGTCATTGAAACTTCATAAACCCACATTCTATCAGACTAGACCTCCTCCCCAGATGCATTTTTAGAGGTCGCTCCTCTAACAGTGCTCATCAAAATTGATAGATCTTCTTAAATAAATATGATGAGTGCAGTTCTTTTATTGATTAGTCGACTGATCAATGTCTTTCTCTGCAAATAATAAGTAATGAGGCTTTTTTAAGTACCAATAAATGACCCATCAGAGTTTGCTTCATGACACAGAATCCCTAAGATACTTGTCCAATTTTTCTGGAGGCTTTAAGCACCACACTGTGTTTTAAAAAAACAGAATAAGGCTAACAGATTGTCCTTTGTGCACTTTTGTGCAAAACCTTCAGCAACATTAAAAACATTAAAAAGCCTTATTGAGCTGACTGAATTATGAAAATATATTGCTTTTAAAATGTTTGGAAGTATATTACCTGTATGTTACTTACTAGATTTTTACCTTTTGACGGTGCTCTACAGCGCTTTTAAGAGCTTTTAAGCACTTAAGCTACCACTTCTGAATCACAGGTTTGCCAGATTTTTTAATGTAAAACTGTTATATTTTTGATTATGCATCTTGATTTATGTGAGGAAGATCAAAACACACCTTTGAACCTCAACTCAGTTTTCTAACGCAAAAAATACTTTGCAGAAGGTTTTTTCATTGCGAAACGAGAGAAGCATGAACTGAGCTGGACATATGACTAGAATGTCATATTCATTCTCATAATTATTCCCTTTTTTGTAACAAAAGGCTTATTATTATTTTGAACATGTATAATGTGCAAATTAAGAAAGAAATACAGGATCAATAGCAAAATAACGAAAAGTCTTAAAATCACCATGAACTGCACCGTCCAGCCATACCATTTACTTGCCCAACAAATAACATTTCATTGTCAAGATTTAACTTGCTCAAAGCTGTGTTAGCATGCCTGACACAGAAAGTACACTGTGCGGTGCAGAGAGACGCCTCCCCGCTATGCAAACACGACAGACTCGGGGCAGGAAGGGCAGGTCTGGCCAAAGTCTGCGAGCTTACCCGCTGTAATGGCTTACACAACTCCCCATTAAAGCTTTGGTGTGGAACCGGTGCCTCAGTCAAAACTGCATTTCAAGAAAATTTTCCAGTAGAATCAAGGTGTAGAAGTTCGTTCCTCTCTCTCCCGTTTAATCTCCAGGCTTGTCGGGCGCTTTCAGATCCCTCACCTTTCTGACGCACTCTATGCGAGAGTCCGTATGCACAGCCCCAACCAACCTAAGCATTCTCCCACTGGGAGGAGCCTTTAACCCTTTCTTCACTCTTACAGCCCTTGCTTTTGCATGCTCATTGGCTGCCTCCTCTATTGGCTGTCCAAAGCAGGGTGGGGGGGGGGGAAACGTGACTGTCCAGGGAATCTGGGCAGTGTGTGCATGGTGAGTGCTGGTGCTAACACTGTGATGGCATCTTCTCCATCCTCTGCAGGACTTTGCGATCCTGAGTCGGCAGCAGAAGAGGACAGACCCCAGGGTGTCACTCTCTTCTGAAGGCTTTTCTTAATCACAGCTCGCTTTCATTTAAACTTCGTTTCTCCCATGAGCAAACAGCACAGTCTTTGTTTATCTAGACAGCTGACTTCACAAGGCAATATATATCTTTTAAATATATCACTTGCACCTGAACTAAAATGTAGGAATGCAGATCAACTTTTAGAGGAATCACTGCATACAGGCTGCTGTGCTGGCGAGTTATTACATTATTTGATAGATTTGGGTTCTTTGAAAACGGGGACACGAAGAGAGAAAAAAATGTAAGGAGTTGATTAAACCTCTCAAAAGTGACAAAGACTAAGAATGGCAGTCAGAAATATGAAAGGAAAAATACAGCTCATACCTTAGCGCTGCTTTCATGTTTCTGTGAGAAACGTGAAAGTGTGAGAACACCAGGCCACAGTGCACCAAGGCAATTTTGAAGGGCACTTTTGTGGCATCATGTTTGGGGCCAGTGCGTCTGTCATTAAATTGGTTCCCTGTTTAAAATTGCACAAATGCAGTTAAGTCTTTCCGGTTTGCGTCACTGGGGGCAGGTTTTATTAACTGCAGTGCTTCCTGCTCCTTGTGCCCCCTCTCCCACCCCCCAACACACCCTGGCACTCACATTACTGAATATAGCCATTTCCCATATGCCAGCCTCATTCAACACAGAGACACCACTCTTAGAAAAGCACTGATGTATTCCCAGGAAAAACAATGTCCTGCAGAAACATCACTGAGGGCAAAACATTATAATCAGTAACTGTTAACGAAAATGCTGCTTCGAAATGTTGAATCCAAAAACCTCGGACTGGTGTAGATTACTGAAGTATTCCATGCTGCATGGAGTATTACCTGCATTCAACATCCAGCAAGGTTTACTGATATAAAGCAGCTTCATACTACTAGTCTGACATTTGAGCTTGAACGTAACTAATAACATTTCATGAAAGCAATTGTTGAACTGAAAAATGCATAAAAATGTATAAATATCCCATGTAAAGGATATGCAAATTTAAATTCTGCAAACAAAATCAGTTGGTAAATTTCAACCAGTTGCGAAAGCCTCCTCACCTACTTGCTTGCTTTCTGGGTGCTGATTACCCCCACAGCCCGTGACTGGCTAAGAGACGCTTTGGGTACTGTGTGTCCTTGACAGCTTGCCCGCCACTCCGCTTTGGGCCCAAATCGCTTCCACTGCTGAGACCAAAGCAGCACAGCTGTCGTTAGCGAGCTGCATCGCCGCAGATACCAGGCCCTTCAGGGGTTAACGAGAGAGGTGCCATGACTGCCACGTTCAGGCAGCAGGGGACGCCCCATATTTTCATCAAGCCCCAGCATACCCCTGTTTTTAAAAGTTAAAAGTGTGACCTTCAAGTGCTGTACAGCCATGATTCCTGCAGTGCACATACCATTAAGGAAAGTACATTATTTTGTGCAAACACTTTGGGTCTGTCAACTGTAGACATTCCATTATCCATTCCTGTAATTCACATGACATTTTTGACACCACAAAGCCAGTGTAACCCAATGACTTCAATAGGAATTTCACTGGCACAATCCTTTAAACGAGATCAACTCACAATGGATTCATCTATCCAACACCCAATTTAACAGACTTTTCTGTCACAGGAACAAGCACCCAAGTGATTCCTAGATGATCCAGAATAGTGTTTATATCAGTAGTGTAGGAGGCACACTATCCAGTTTTTCTCATATTTTATTATTCAAAAAATGTGTCCTTATGTTACCTTGCTAACTTTTTAACTTCTAATGATGTATATTGGACAATCCTCCTCAAGATGTTGGAACAAGGACGCAATGTCACAAACACACTGTATTTCTGCTCACTCCCACTGTTGTAAATATTGCAGCTATGTTAAACCTTTTCTGTAATATGTTTAGGACACCAGGGACGCAGTTATGCTGTTTTAAAGAATAAATTATAAAGTGCTAGTATACTAAAGCATAGTGATCTAAAATAGATGGAGGGGAGCGCCGGTGTGGTTGGTGGGGTAGACGTCCTGTTTGTTAGCCGGAAGGCAGAAAGGCAGGTAGAATGAAAACCCCCACAGTTCATAACAGACCTGGCTTCCCACCTCCCATCAATCTAATACCTGCATATTCCGCTTTCCAATAAGGCGATATGCACTTAAAAAAACAAGGCATTAACCGTTGTGGGAAAAAACAGAAAATAGGGACAGGGTTACACCTAGCTGGATAGCCCATTTTGAGTTTGCCTGTAACCCTCATGACAGGCAAAAACCAAACTACCTGCTACAATGAACTAACCATAAAGAGAGCAAATCATCCCCACCGTAACTTTAAACAAACAATTTTGTTTCTATAATCAAATAACATGTTTTGTGCTTCATTAATGGTTAATAGAGTTGTGTAAGCAATTTAAAAAGAAACCCTTTGTTTTAAGTCCCATTTGTGAATTTAGCCTCAGGTTACAGTGAAATTCTGGAAATAAATTAAAGTCCATCAAAAATATTTTTACAACAGGGTTCATTTCAGATAATTTATTTAGAAGCCAAAGGGTCCCAGAGTAAATTTATTATACATGAACTTACAGGTATTGTTAAAATTCATTATAAACTTTCTAGTGCTTTATTACTTCATTGGTGTTTGATATATGTCTTAGTTTTCAGAGAACTTAGCCAGAGTTTAATAAAAGAAAAAAATTATAATATGGTTTTCATCCAGTTACAAAAATATTCAATCTGTGTAAAGAATTTTACACTCAACTATGATGACAGAAGTGTTTCACCTTAATTTATTTGGGACATTTTTATCTGCATGTATTTGCCTTTATGCTAATTATAAAGCTGAATCCAGTGCTACTTCACTTCATTAACCACTTATTATGAAAAGAGGTTTTTTGCAAGTCATTATAATCTTTTTTTATTTTATAGAGCAGAGGATACCATCTGGGGAAATGTTAAATAAATTAACAGTTTTATGGCCCAACAGCTACTAAAGCAACTTATCTTTCACAACAACAAAAACTGTTTTTTTTGGGGAATTACACTGATGTATTTCTGCTTTGGGCTGCCGACTCACTGCAGCCAGGCCACACATATTCGCTCTGTCTGCTGCGGAATGGCCATTCAGTTTTTCTTGCTAACTAGGACAAGGAAAATTATCCTGGCAAAAAGTGCAATGTTCTTGTTTGATATTCTCATTCAGTAAGAGTATGGCATGTGTTAACGTCTTAAAAACCACAAAGATGTGTTAGCATTAAACGTATAAACATATATTTCTAAAGCATCTTCAGAAAATGCAAAGAACTGGCAGATACTCCACAATATGCTTGATGCTACCTGATACCATGTAAGTCTGTTCTGGAGATTAAAAATTAAACTGTTGTACTCCTCTGCCAATGACCCCATTTGAACAAGCCTTTCCACCCACTGATTTACTGGTCCAGGAACTCTTCGTCACCCAGATAAATGCCATTACTTTAATTTCTGCACATTTGATCCAATCAGCATGAAGGCTGGCCTATCCTCACACCCATGTGAGCATCAGAAGGAGGTCCCTCATTGTTCGAGCACCACCCACCATATGCCTGTGTACACTTGCACCTTGCCTAGGGTTCAGATCCTGGACAGACAAGCGTTTCTCTCTTTGTGGGCAAGTGAAGCTTCTCCTCATAAATAAATTAAATCAGCATTGTTGGGGGCAAATAAAAAAAGAAAATCCAGAATGTCCTTTTGATAACGTCAGCTGCAAACAGAAAGCTGAGGACAGCATCAGACTCCAATGCAGATATAGCCCAGCAAGCACCAAATCATCTGTGTGGGATAATTTCACTACACTGTCTTTGACATGATTAGTTTGGAGAACAAAAAGCATTTACACAGAGCAGTTCATTTCAGTCACACATTTTTTTGTAACAGTACTACTACTACTTTCTTACTAAATACAGATGGTTTTTGACATATACTGTGCAGTTTGGTGGGTTTATGTCAAACATTAACAAACATTCATTTTAAACATTTAACTACACTTATACATTGGGGAAAACACAAAAATATCTGCAAGAATATGTATTGTACAGTAAAGTTGTGAGTTTTGGCCGTGCAGGCAGCGCAGCAGCAGAACGCCGTGAGTTTCTGAACGGCCAACCGACCCACCTTGAGTGGAGTCTGTCACCGGAGGCTGGGCGGCTTGGACCCGCAGTGGCGGTGAGGAGCTCCCCTGGAGCTTCCTCTATCTCCTGTGTGGGAGCTCAGATTCTCTTAACTTCTCCACATGCATCTGGAAAGACTGCTGGAACATGCCGGTGGGTCTGGCAGCACTCTGCCGTGTCAGTGTAGCTAGCTATGGATTCTGACTGACGAGATGCCCGAGCCGTTGGAGGTGACGTGTGGCTCAGCAGTGTAGTGTCACTAAGCAAGGTCCTGAAACCCAGGTGCCCGTAGGACTGGCTGACCCTGCTCTCTATTTTGTATGGCGCTTTGGGTGAAAACGGCTGCTAAATAAATAAATGCAATTGTGGACACTAGCACTCAGAACAAAGTGTCGGTATATGGATTTGTATTACTCAGCCCTGCTTTACACGCACAACAAATGCACAATACAGCAAATAAATACATGCACTGGAACCATAAAATTAACAGAATAAAATATTTGGGTGTTGCCTTTTCCTGGACCTTCCTGGAAATTCTAAGTCCAAACTTGCCTCTGAATATGGCTCATAAATATAGCCAAACCACCAGGATCTCATGTGTCTTGTATAAAAGAAGATCTTAGTAGATTAAACCTCCACAACGCTGGAGTGCTTTGTCCCTCTAGGCAAATCAGCCTTGATTTAGGTGTTGCGGATCCAGTCCGATTCCTGCTCCTTTAGTGGACTTTACCAACTCTGGGGGCTTGTCCCTCCAAGGCACGCCATTTAAATGTGTATCCGTTCAGTGAAGCCCAGCACAGTGCTTCAGGCCACTGAAGCGAGAGAAGTCTGACAGGTCCCCACAAGCCCAGGGAATGCATGTTTGTTTCAAGCAGTGACTGATGGAAACACACAAGGGCGTGTTGTTCAGAATCTCAAAGGGTAAGTGACACATCCACTGGCTGAACCCTGACACAGGGGGCTGGTTGCCAGTAAAGAATAATTTCTCAAGACAGAGTTGCCGCAGTTCTCTAATTCCTGTTGTCATTGTGGATTAAACTCACGGACAGTGCCAGGACAGAGCACCCTGCAAGCTTTAAGTGACAGCAGTTATTATCCATTGAACCAAATTTTGAAAAAGTAACAGGCTTTAAGAAAACAGAAATTTGTATCCCCTGAGGGTGTTGTTTCTGTTTCTGCTGCCGTATTTATACAGCCAAGCGAGAAGCTTGAGTGAGCTTCATGGTCCGAAGCTCTCTTAGTGTGAGGACTACAAATTGGTTTTATTCTTCAGAAACTCAGTTATGAGAACAGTGTCAGTAGCAGTCAAAATCTTAACCTCCTTATCATTTGGAAAAGTTCTGCAAGAGTGTTTACAATTTCAGTAAATAACAGTAAAAATGATTCAGACCCTTGATTCTTCAGTAGTCTTAAAAGCCACAGCAGAAGGAGTCTTCCCGTCACTGGTCATTATGCCCATTGGTTGATTTATATAGCTAGTGATGCACTTGTATTTGTAGTCAGGGTTATGGAGTATTTTGGGTCAATTAAAAACCTAGTCAGGGTTGACCAGACCCCAGCTTGTGCCCAAGTGGCAGGTCCACAGAGATCCCCTCTTGATCCACAGCCATCTTGAGACCATTTCTGCAGCCTCCACAGTGTCCTTGATGGTTTTCCTACTGCACAGATTTGTAATTCCAAAAATCTTGAGGGCCCTATACAGTAGCTGCCCTGCAAAGTCTCTACAGCACACACTCTTCCTGCCAGCCATGCCTCAAGCATTCGTGAACAAGGACCTCGTGCTTGGCTGTCCTCCTCTATTACATCTCTTCCCAGGGAACTGTCATCTCCAGTAAAACCTCCAGATTTTTGGGCATCAGGACCATGTCTGGTCTGAGCTTAGTCTCTGCATTAGATTCCAGGAACTTGAGTTGCTTCCTCAGGCAAACCTTCTGCAGTGAGTGCCCTGCAGTGATGAGTCCATGTGTCACATTTAGCTATGACTGCAGCTTCTACCCTACCTTGACCATCACCAAGTGGCAGTGCTTCTTCTCATTATCTCTCAGATGCCTTAGATAATACATGAAAATCAAGAAGAAATAGTCCTGTAACATCTGTCTGATTTGTTTGTCATTAAGTCCAGGCTTCCAAAATGATTCTAGCCTACTTTTTTAGTAGGCAAACACAGCTCAAGATTGCAGAGCAATCCAGCCAGCAGGAAGCACACAGACTGATTGCAAGCCAAAAAGCTCTTCACATAAAACCCAGCTCACCTCTTTTGCTAATTGTCTTGGTTGTGCTTTAGATAAGAACATAAGCAATTCACAAACGAGAGGAGGCCATTCTCCCATCAATGTCGTTTGGGGAGAACTCAACTAATAGCTCAGAGTTAAAATATTATCTAGCTCTGATTTAAAGGAACCCAAGGTTGAAGGAAGACTATTCCATACTCTAACTACACACTGTGTAAAGAAATGCTTTCTCAAATCTAGCTTAAACTGTTCTCTAATTTCCACCTATGGCCATGAGTTCTTGTATTTGAACTAATATTGAAGTAGCCATTTGGCTGAGCAGCATCCAGACCTATTAGAATCTTATAGACCTGGATCAAGTCCCCCCTTAAGTCTCCTTTGCTCGAGGCTGAACAGATTCACCTCAGCTGACCTCTCCTCATAAGACACTGATCATCAACTGGCGGCCCGCGGGCCAGATTGAATGGCTCAGCGGGCCGGATTTGGCCGGGACTGACTTAGCCTAATTGAGTTGAGGCAAAATATCTATCACTCCTAGTGGTTGACTGTGGTATAGGTGATGGGAGCCTGAATCAAATGCCTTCAGTTTTGTAATGAAATGGAAAAAGTATAAACATTAAACATAATGTTAAGCCAAAATTAGATTTTATTTGATTTTCTTCTTGGGGGTCCGGCCCCCAAGGAGACTGTCTGGTAAAACTCTGGCCCTCTGACAATTATAGTTGATGACCCCTGTCATAAGACATTCCTCTAAGACCAGGAATCAATCTTGTAGCCCTACGTTGACCCTTTTCTAAAGCAGCAATGTCCTTTTTAAAGTAAGGTGACCAAACCTGCACACAATATTCTAGGTGGAGTCTTATCAAGGAATTGGATAATCTTAGCATCACCTCCCTTGACTTAAACTCTATACACCAAGAGATGTAACCCAACATCCTACTGACCTTTATAATTGCTTCCCAACAGTAGTGAGAGTGGGACATAGAAGCATTAACATACACACCAAGGCATTACTCATAATCAGCTACCTTTATTTCAGTGGAACCCATAAATATCTGTACTTTATATTTCTGCTCCCTGCATGGATTACCTTACCTTGTCGAAATTAAATTTCATCTGCCAGGTATCAGCCCTGTTACTTACATCAAGATCTCGCTGTAGCCTCTGTGCCGCTAGTTCAGTATCTGCTACACTACCCATCTTGGTGTTGTCTGCAAATTTAACCAGTTTACTATATGCATTGGTGTCAGTATTGTTGATGTAAAGTAGGAACAATAGTGGTCCTAAAATTGAACCCAGCGGTACCCCACTATGAACGCAGACCCACTATGACATTGTGCCTCTAATAACTACCTGCTGCTTCCTGTCTGTTAACCAGTTTTCGATCCAAGCTGCTACAGTTCCTGCATTCCCTGCAGCTGTGAGCTTAAGCAGGAGCTGTTTGTGTGGGACAACAGCAAAGGCCTGCTGTAAATCTAAGTAGATCACATTGTAGGACTTTTGTGATCAATCCCTCTGGTAGCTTCCTCAAAGAACTCAAGTAGATTAGTTAATCAAGATCTACCTCTATTAAATCCATGTTGGCTATCCCTCAGAATTTTATTTGAATCCAGGTAATCTACCATTTTCACTTGATTTATAGTTTCCATTACTTTTCCAGTTATGCAAGTTAAACTAATTGCACTATAGTTTGATGGATTACTTCTATCCACTTTTTTGAATATTATGTTATATTAGCATGCTTCCAATGTGAAGGTACCACACCAGCAGGTAAGGATTTCTGGAATAGTAAAAGTAAAGGTTGGCTAATGATATCCCTCATCTCTTCTAAAACTATAGGTAAGTTGCCACCAGGGCCCTGTGATTTATTTATTTTGAGCTTCTCTAGGCACATCAGCTTCAGTTATACATATATCAGTTATAGATGATGCTGAATTAGTAATAAAAGTTGGTATGTTACTTGTGTCCTCTACAGTGAATACCTGTGCAAGACAATCATTAAACTCATTAACTAATTAGTGATTTCAGCTTTTAGAGCTCTTTTGGAGTTAAAATATCAGAAGAAACTTTTAATGTCATCCTTAGTGTTATGCTGTGCAGCCAAGGAACAAGCGAACCCCGTAATGCAGGAGACTGGTTTATTGGAAAAACCGGGTGCAAACAAAGCCAGAGGGAAAATCCAAAAGGGTAGTCGTGATACGGGCCGAGGTCGATCGCCAAGAGAGTCAATCCTACACAGACAGATGGGATGGGGGAATGACGATGGAAGCGGGGCAGGATCGTCAGGGCAGCAGGGCAGGACGGAGCAGAAGGGCAGGTCGGATGGC
>JAODLC010000007.1:423071-433715 GCA_026781145.1 Hippopotamyrus pictus
TAGTGCGAATTAGAGCGGAGGAGCGGGCGGAGCCAACAGCCTCGTGAGCGAGGAGCGGAAATTCTCACCGCTCCGCTTCGCTCACATGCTCTGCTCCGCACAGCTCTTCCTTCAGTTGTTCCTGAGGAGAAGGAGGCGTTTCGGGACCTGTCTTTGGTTCCTGCAGACTACCTGGACTTGAAACAGGTATTCAGTAAGTCCCGGGCTTCCTCTCTTCCTCCACATCATCCTTTCTACTGTGCCATTGACCTCCTACCTGACAACTTGCCTCCTTGGGGCTGTCTGTACTCTCTGTCTGTCCCCGAAAGAAAGGCTATGGATGACTATATCAGCAGTGCTTAAGCATTGGGAATAATTTGGCTGTCATCATCTCCAGCAGGCGCCGGGTTCTTCTTTGTGGAGAAGAAGGATGGGTCCCTTCGGCCTTGTATTGACTACCGTGGCCTGAACCAGATCACAGTGAAGAATCGATACCCCCTACCCCTGTTGTCCTTGGTCCTTGATTTACTTCAGGGTGCTAGGTAGTTCACAAAATTAGACTTACGGAGTGCCTATCATTTGGTTAGGATCCAGCGTGGGGGATGAGTGGAAGAACTGCCTTTAATATGCCCTCTGGACATTATGAATACTTGGTTATGCTTTTTGGGTTAACTAATTGTAACCTTGCAATACTAGGTCACTAAGTTTAACTAGAAGACCAGACTACGCCACCTAAGGCCCTGCCCCTTAAGATATATGATTACTGTTATGCTCAGGGTTCCCACAGGCACAGCTACATCGCATAAATGACAGAGACTTTGTATCCCAGTACTAGGCAATGTTCATCAACACAAAATTTTTAAAAGAATATAAATAACAAATTCACAGAATATCAAAACATGGCTAAAACCACAGGTCAGGAGGCAGGTTCAGTTACAAAACCCAGAGTACTGGCAGTCCAATTCTATATGCAAACCAAAACCAATACGCAAGCCAGTGAGAGTGGTACTTGGAGGAAAAAGGAAGAGAGTCCAACACAGCAAACACACACACAGAGTCACACAGCAAACCACAGCATAGGGTGAGTGCTCATTGATTCACACCTTGGTCACTAGAGTTGGATGTCTCAACCAATATTTAGTGGACTGAGAAGGGTACGGTCCGGAGGAACGGTCCTGAGGAACAGTCCTGAGTTCCTGCACGACATGTTTTGGATCCGTCTCTCATATCTGACTTCGAGCGCAGTCGTGCCAGGGCAACTTCAGCCGGGTGGTGTCCATATGGACTGCTCTGACGAAACCCCTTTGACATCACACAGGGCTTCTCCTTCATGCCCTCGCGGTTTCCCAAGAAGGGAATGTAGTAGCGACCAGACTGCTCACTCCCCGCCGGCTCCGGGAACCAGAGAACCGGTTATGGTACACCACCCTCTTACAGCTGAAGCCTATCAGGGTAAATGGAAGATCCTACTTATGCTGGCTGGCATGTCAGACATGAGATCTTCAACATATTTTTGCGAGTTCTGGCAGTTCTGTCCCATATTCCCCCCACCTGTCTAAACCTCTGCCTGCCTGTTATCCTGACCCAGTTCTGTTTTCCTGACGACAATTCTAGCCTTGCTCTCTGAGTTTCCGATGAAGATCGCCTGATTATCCACCTGTTCCCAGACCTGAGCCTACCTTTCCTCCCCTGGATTACCTATGAAGATCGCTGGACCCCTGCCTGTCTCACAACCATGAGCCCAGAACCACGTCTTGATTCTTTTACCTGGATTACAGTCCATATAATAAAACCTCTGGCACCTGACTGATCCACAACAGTGTCCTCCTTCTTCACGCGACCCGGTCCGTGAAAGGCTAGATGTTCCAGGTTTACCTGATTTCTATGGCAGTGGGTTGGTAGCAAAGGTTAGGAAAGGCTGACTTTGTGAACACAGGAACTCTGAGGCCCTGTTTACAGTTAGTTTTAAAATGTCTTGAGCAACTGGATCTGGAATGCATTTGACCACATATCTTTGGTAGTGTAAATGCTCATTAGTCCTGATGTGCTTCCAGCAAGGACATCACAATAACACTGAGCAGGACAATTTGAGCATCTACTGAAAGTGATGTAGGCCATAACTAAATCTGAACACAAGTGGTCAGCTGGACATCATGGAGATGCATGATAGACACAGGTGTAAACTGACTGTCCATTTGTGATTCAGTCACCCAATATGCATTTTAAAACCAAGTGCAAACTGGACTTAAAAGTATTTTATGGATATTTTACAAACTTCCAAGGAATATTGCATTTCTGGAGCCACTTAGTCGTGGCACATGAAAGGACAGCCACAGATGCAGATCTGCTGAACCTCATTACACTGAGAAAAGTCAAACAAAGTTTTTTTTGAAGATGTGAGGAGAATATGTGGGGGTGGGGGTAGAGACTGGAGAGGTTGGGGGGTGTTGGGGAAGTAAGGTTTAGATGGGAAAGGGGGTTAACTGGGCTGGGCTGGAGAATACATTGCTCTCATTCCCAACAGCATCTACAGCCGTGGCCAAAAGTTTGGACAATGACACAAATATTAATTTTCCCAAAGTCTGCTGCCTCAGTTTTTATGATGCCAATTTGCATATACTCCAGAATGTTATATGAAGAGTGATCAAATGAATTGCAATTAATTGAAAAGTCCCTCTTTGCCATGAAAATGAACCTAATCCCGAAAACCGCATTTCTACTGCATTTCAGCCCTGCCACAAAAGGACCTGCTGACATCATGCCAGTGATTCTCTCGTTAACACAGGTGAGATTGTTGACGAGGACAAGGCTGAAGATCACTCTCCCATGCTGATTGAGATTGAATAGCAGACTGGATGCTTTAAAAGGAGGGTAGTGCTTGAAATCATTGTTCTTCCTCTGTTAACCATGGTTACCTGCAAGGAAACGCGCCCAGACATCATTGTGTTGCACAGAAAGGGCTTCACAGGCAAGGATATTGCTGCTAGCAAGATTGCATCTAAATCAACCGTTTATTGATTCATCAAGCACTTCAAGGAGAGGTTCAATTGTTGTGAAGAAGGCTTCAGGGCACCCAAGAAAGTCCAGCAAGCACCAGGACCGTCTCCTAAAGTTGATTCAGCTTCGTGATCGGGGCACCACCAGTGCAGAGCTTGCTCAGGAATGGCAGCAGGCAGGTTTGAGTGCATCTGCATGCACAGTAAGGCACAGAATTTTGGAGGATGGCCTGGTGTCAAGAAGGGCAGCAAAAAAGCCATTTCTCTCCAAGAAAAACATCAGGGACAGATATATATATTCTGCAAAAGGTACAGGAATTGGACTGCTGAGGACTGGAGTAAAGTCATTTTTCTCAAATGAATCCCCTTTCCAATTGCTTGGGGCATCCGTAAAAAAGATTGCCAGGGGAAGAAAAGGTGAGCAGTACCATCAGTCCTGTATCGTGCCAGCAGTAAAGCATCCTGAGTTTTGGTGATAGACAATGCAATTTATAGTATGATGGAGCACCGTGCCATAAGGCAAAAGTGATAACTAAGTGACTTAGGGAACAAAACATTGACATTTTGGGTCCATGGCCAGACCTTAATACCATTGAGAACTTGGTCAATCCTCAAGAGGCGCGTGGACAAACAGAAACCCACATTTTGACAAATTCCAAGCATTGATTATGCAAGAATAGGGGGGCCATCAGTCAGGATATGGCCCCGAAGTTGATTGACAGCATGCCAGGGCTAAATTCGGAGGTCTTGAAAAAGAAGGTCCAAAACTGCAAATATTGACTCTTTACATAAACTTAATGTAATTGCCAATAAAAGCCTTTGACACTTATGAAATGCTTGTAATTATACTTCAGTATACCATAGAATCATTTGACAAAAAGATCTACAAACATGGAAGCAGCAAACTTTGTGAAAACCATTACTTGTGTCATTCTCAAAACTTTTGGCTTATTTTACATTACATATGTATAGCTTTATGACATGTGAATGTGCAGTTGTGGGGAAAGGACGGCTCCAATTTCAAACACAGCTACTGAAATTTCTTTAGGTAGTGAAATAGTGAAAAATCAAAACTGTTACTTTAAGACACCATTAGTGTAGCCAGTATAAACAGAACTAAAGACACATTAACCTTAAATGCTCATAGCATTTAATACTGCTGACCGCACGTTACTCATACAGTTACCATCCATACTGTACTGTGCCTATTTAACTCTGGCACCTCTGAATATCTTTAAGCAGCTGGCATGGGGGTGTTTAATATTTCAGTATACAGGGACACAGGTGAAGGCTATTTTAGATCGGCAAACATATTAAGACCAAATTAACCCAGTTAATTACAATGTTTTTTTAAGTACTTGCCAACACAATCAGTTCTCTATTAATTCACTAAGGCACCATACAGTATATGTTACCCAGATCCATGTTTCATGCACCCAACTCCCCTTGTGTCCTATTGCCAGCATAGTTATTTAACATAATTATTTTTATTGCATTTTCATTAATTACGTTCTTCTGTATAGACATTTTTGGTAGATGCTGCCTATTGGTGTAAGTCTAAAATCGCAGATCAGCCATTTGGCTGAGCAATGCACAATACACCTCTTTAGTCCTTTGCAATTAAATGAGCTGCATTTTCCCATTTCTTCCACTTATGACTAATCATTTTCAATTTATAAGCGCCTGTCATTTCTTACTGAGTTTCACTTATACAAGCCAGACAGGACCAGATGGGATTCTTTTATGTAAATGCAGGATTAGCACCAGACTAGGTTTGTATATTAATCATGTGGTGCCTACAAGCAGCTAGCGGTTCCCGTGTTCGATGCCTCTGATCCATTTTGTGCTTCTGCAGAAAGGTAGACTGACTCAGAATTTGTTCATTTGTTTGGCGTAGCTTCAGTTTCTCATTTCTTCCAGTAATAACAAAAATACACAGTATAATGTTCTGGGGAGGAATCTATTTGTTGCTGTTATGATCTGATCAATAGACAGGGGATGCTTTACAACAGGCTTTTGCTATTTAAGCATCTTCCTCCTAATTCTCCACTCAGTGTAGGAATCCAAAAGTATTTGGTTAGAAGTCTTTCAGCTATGCCAGATGGCTTCAATTACAAACGCATAAGTAATTAATAAACATATAAAACAATATTAATAAATAATTGACACCCTCTAACAATATGAGCAAAAACGCTGAAAATTAAAATTACATTTATTGTTCATTAAATGCTTCCTGTGCTCAGCAGTATGACAGAATAAGTGAATGAGAGGGTCGCCTTCCTTTGACTGGGTGTTAGCGGACGGGCCCTGTCTCTTGTCTGTGTATATGCATCAAACATCAGTTCAGAGTATATGGCCTTCTTGGAGGCCTTGGAAGGGGTGCTGGAAGGCGCTCTCTCTGCCCATAGTTCTGTTGGGAGACTGTAACACTCACATAAGTAATAACAGTGATACCTGGGATGCTGTGATTGGGAGGAACGATCTTCCCAATCTGAACTCGAGTGGTGCTCTGTTATTGGATTTCTGTGCTAACCACAGATTGTCCATAACAAATGCCATGTTCAAACAAAAGGGTGTTCATATGTATACCTGGCACCAAGGAACCTTAGGCCGCAATTTGATTTTGATCGATTTTGTAATCATACCATGAGATCTGCTTCCATATATTTTGGACACTCGGGTGAAGAGAGGAACTGAACTGTCAGCTGGTCAGCTGAGTATTTGGAGTACCTTCTGAATCCCACTGATATGCCTCCCTTGGAGGAAGTAGAGCTGGAAGACTCAGAGTAAGACTCACCTACCATGGTGATCAAGTAGCTAAAAAACCCATCAGTGGCTTTGGGGGTGAATGAGATTCGCCCTGAGGTCCAGAAAGCTCTTGATGTTGTTAGGCTGTTTTGACTGACATGCCTCTTCAACATTCAGTGGAGGTTGAGTACAGTGCCTTTGGTTTGGCAGACTGGCATGGTGGTCCCAATCTTTAATACAGGGGACTGGAGGCTGTATCCCAGCTAAAAGGGGGTCATACTGCTCAGCCTGACTAGTAAGGACTATGCCGGGGTACTGGAGAGAAAGGTCCGCCCGGTTGGTCAAACATCGGATCCAGAAGGAACAATGCGGATTTTGTACTGGTCGTAGAATGCTGGACCAGCTCTTCACTCTCTCGAGCACACTGGAGGGTTCATGGGAGTTTGCCCAACCAGTCTACATGTGATTAATGGACTTAGAAAATGCATATGATCGTGTCCCTCCGAGGGTGTTTCAGGCATATGGGGTAAAGGGTCTATTGTTGCGGGCCTTCAGGTCCCTGTACAAACGGAGTGAGAGTTTGGTTTGCATTGCTAACAGTAAGTAAGACTTGTTCCCAGTGGGTGTTGGACTCTACCAGGGCTGCCCTTTGTCACCAATTCTGTTCATAACACTTATGGACAGAATTTCTAGGCATAGCCAAGGGGGAGAGAGGTTCCGGTTTGGTGGCCTCAGGATTGTGTCTTTGCTTTTTGCAGATTATGTAGTCCTGTTGGCTTCAACGGACTGTGATCTGAAGAATGCATTCGGGCTGTTTGCAGCTGAGTGTAAGGCAGCTGGGATGAGGATCAGCACCTTCAAGTCAGAGGCTATGGTTCTCAACCGGAAAATGGTGGATTGTCCTCTCCTGGTAGGAGATGAGGTACTGTCTCGAGTGAAGGAGTTTAAGTATCTCAGGGTCATGTTCATGAGTGAGGGAAGAAGGGAGCAGGAGATTGACAGGTCAATCAGTGCAGTCAGCAGTAATGTGGACACTGTTCCACTCTGTCATGGTAATGAGAGATCTGAGCTGGAAGGCAAAGCTTTCGGCTTACCAGTCGATCTATGTTCCTACTCACACCTATGGTCACAAGCTTTGAGTAGTGACCGAAAGAATGAGATCACAGGTACAAGTGGCAGAAATGAATTTCCTCCACAGGGTGTCTGGGCTCAGGCTTAGAGATGGGTTGAGGATCTTGGACATTCAGGAGGGGCTAAAAGCAGGGCCACTGCTCCTATGCATCGAGTCAGTTGAGGTGGTTCAAAGGAGGAGGTGGCTGGTGAGAGGGAAGTCTGGGTATCCCTGCTTAGACTGCTGCCCCTATGACCCAACCTCAGATAAGTGGCAGAAAATGGACAGATGGATGGATGCATCCCCTGTTTGCCAAGATAACAGCACTGAATATTGTCCTGTAATGCTCGGCGAGGTGGGATAACATGAAGCATCAGGTCCGAGGCCGTTCCTCCACACAAATTCCGCCAAATTCTTTGCCTAGTACTTGTGGACTCTCCTCTCCACACAGATGTTCAATGGGCTTTAGCTCAGGGCACTGTGATGGCTATTCCAAATGTTTGGTTCTGTTGTCATGGAGCCATTTCTGAGTGCAGTTGGAGGGTACAACTGTGAAATCTAGCCACGACTCCATTTTTCTTCTTTCATTTGAGTATTTCCTGAAGCCCCCCATCCTGCTTGATGACTATGGGGGTTTGGCCTGTGTCTCACCTCATATTTATACCCCAGTGACACAAGTAATAGTTCCCACAGATTCTGGTGTGCTTAACAGTGTACAATAATATACTTCAAATATATTTTCTAATAGCAGTTGCCAGGGGTGCTAGGAACTGTTCCCTCTGAATAATTATTGGCCAAATTTCTCTCGTTTAGAATGTAAAATGAAGCTGATAAAAATGGGCAGCCATTTCATTCATTTTCTCCAAGGGTACCCATAATTCTGGAGAACACTATATATATGCTATGATGAACTATCAATTTTGCTATATATAGTCACATTAAATTAAAGGTGATTGCATGTACACCCCCCCGAATCGCAGAATGGACCCCTTCAACCCTGAATGATGCCTATCGCAGAAAAAGCCAGAACAGCAGTTACAATCTTTCTGGGCCTCTATTAACTTTGCATAAAAGTTACTGTCAATGTCAGCAAAACAAATTCATTAACACTCTTTTGTGTTTAATGGTAATTACTGTGAGAACCCTATCAAAAGTACTCCTGGCCTCCTCTGAGAGCAGGCAGAATGTTTCATATGTGCCCTCAGTGAAACGGAAACTTTGGACTGGAAAAGAAAGCACACTCATAAAACAGAGCTACAAAAGCAAAGGCAGTCGTGTCACAGGTATATTATTTGTTGTTTGTAACAGACAGGGGAACGGGTGTTGTGTGACTCACAGTGTTATTTCAGCCATATACCTCCATCCATCCATCCATTGTCTCCCGCTTATCCGAGCCATATACCTATATAGTCATATATATGATTACTGACTTTGAAATGGTAAATCATGACATTAAAGTAATTCTGACAAGAATAGGAGAGACAAGTGGGAAGACATCTTTGGAAGACAGAATATCTGATGTAAAACTACGCATACGAGACATTTCTTAACAACACTGATTTCCCATGCTTGCCCACGGGGCTCTTGAAAGACTTAATTAATATACTGTACAGCATTTCGAACAATCTTTTTTTTCCAGAAAATGCCTTTTTGAGTCTAAGGTATAAAAGTCTGTAATAGCTTTCCTATTAATGCATTTGTCATCTGCTGTGAACTGTGGACCCACAACATAATAATACAATCAACAACCTAACAGAAAATAAATAAGCAATGAAATCGAGACAGAAAGTATCACATTTGGTCTAATACAGAGATTATATATTTCTTTATTTAATTATTTCCATACAAAGCATTTTCTTTCTAAAAAAAGAAAGCTTATGGAGATGAGATATGAGTGTATATTCACAGACTGTACATCTCCCTTCACTCATAAACCAACTGCAACTTTTCAGTCAACACAAGCATGTCATGACAACCACCTGCTGACCAGTGCCAATCCAGATTGTGTCCCTGCGGCTCACTGGGGACAGGCAGACATGGCACTGGTGTGACAGAATGCCAGGTAGAAGGAATTTCCCTCATATAAACACAGGATAAGCACACAAGAACAACATCTGGACGATGACGCCATTACGATGACGCCAGTGTTGGTAAATGCTGCCCCTGAAATCGAGCACACTAACCTATACAGTCTTCACAGAACTTTGTCCAGCTATTAGCTTTTTTTATATACTGAAAGATTTCATAACTGACATCCCACTTCGTTAATACCATTCATTTTGTATGAAACATGAATTATTACACTTTTAGTAGTTTTTGAAGTTGATCCCGCAACCAAAGAGTTTAATAGTGATATCTTGCAAAACTGCACATGCACAAGCACACGTTACATATGAACAACCCCTTAAACACTTAATAGTAAGTATATGACCCAGGTCCAGAACTTCAATCAGACATAAAATAATCATTTAAATGAAATACTTTGACTGTAAGAGATGGAAATATGGCCTGCAAAAGGAGAATACAATGCTGTGTTATGTGAATGACTAAATTTACAAAAAATGATGCATTGGAAAATAGCAAACTTTATGTCAGTTTAATGAAGAATGTTCAGCCATGGCCATGGCTTCAGGAGAGGTATCGCTCTGATGTCCTTTGTACCTTTTTGTGAATCATTGATTTCGTAGATATTGTAATTTTGTATCAGTGGGGTCACATTGTATGGGGTTTACACACACTCACTCTTTGTCCTTTACATAAAACTTATTGCTTCAGGCTAATTTCTCTCCAAGGTCTTTCCATCCGAGTGCAGCTTATCTAAGCAGTCAGATGCCCTTTCAACAATTGCAGGCAATGAAATACTTTGAAGTACATAAGATCCAGTGAAACAAAACAGAACAGGAAAAAGCCCAGCGATTCCCAATGTTTACTAACCAGTCTTTGACTGCTGTACACACATTTCAGTGTTGAATGGCAGCTGAAAACAGGTTCTGCAGACATTATATACAGACATGTCCCAGTTCCATCAACTAGACCTGCTAGATCATTTCATGTTCCAAACCCAAATCATATATAGATGAAAGTCCTAAAAAACCCATTTTAAATCTACTATTATAAACTATTTCACCATCAAGAAAAGTATTCATTTAAAAAAAAAAAAAATCAACATATTCCCTTATTTCACAGAACAGTTTCTCACCTGTGGATACATTTTTACATACAAGATAACTTTTATTGAGGTTAACAATAATAGAGGAAAGAATAGCAAAGAGAAAGTGTATTGTTCTCAACGCAAAAGTGTTTGTGAGCTACCAGTAATAATTAGCAATACAACAGTCACACAACAGAAATAAATTACTCTAGTCACCTCTCTATACTGCCCATAATGATGTAGACTATCTTTGTTGCTTTCATTCCCCATTCCTCACAACTAATTAATGAAATCTGTCTTTTTCAGTGCCACCCATCAGAAATGCCCCTTAAATGTATCAGCAGTAAGTTATCCCCGACCCAAACTCTGCTGCCAATAGTGAGTGCTGGAATTGGTAATGGCACTGCACAAACAATGGCGATCATGAAGCAATACTCAATCAATGGGGGGTGACAAAGAAACATAACAGAAACACCATTCACTTGACACTAAATGATGTGAAGCGAAGGGTTGATGAACACATTACATATGCTGAAATACATTATTTGTCATACATGTGACAAACACAAACACATGTCATATATACATATACAAATATACATACATATATACATATTATATATGTATACATGTGCATATATGTGTGTGTGTGTGTATAT
>JAODLC010000007.1:433798-454881 GCA_026781145.1 Hippopotamyrus pictus
ATAAACATCATATATTAAGACCACAATAGCTTCAGTAGGATGGAATATCTGGTGTATAGCCTAAACTCATTACAGTCAGGCAACATGATGCATTTTAGTGGAGTGTGGAGTTTCTAACAATATTCATGTTCTTCTGTGAGGAATCATGAAAAGCAATTCTTGGAGATTACACATACACTCATTTGTATCCAATCTATGTACAGTATTTTAGCATACACAATTACTATACAGTCATATAACATCAACTCAAATGCAGATATGTGTTTTATATATATTGTTGTCTGTCTCTCTCTACAGACAGCTATTGGGTGCCTGCTCTATATCAATTTTTACGTTTCATTTTCTGTATAACGGTATAATTATTAGGCTTGTTCGAACAACAAACAGACTTGTACACGCACATATGCCCACTGAAGTTATAGTTCATCAAAGGCCTTCATCTGTGTGCCACAGATACAAATATTTGTGCCAGTTTTAGGTCAAAATTAAAAATATACATTAATCTCTCTATTCAATAATTAAAAATCATTACCTGAAAGCAGGTGCACTGGCATCATATTACTTTACCATCAAGTCAGCCCACTTTATTATTTAAGTAAACAGTCGCCATTGACAAATAAAATATGGAGACTCAAAGAGTGAAATCTGAATGTGAAAAGTGATCTGAATGAGCAAAAAGTGCTATAGTATCATATGGTTCACTTTTGTTTAATAATTAATATGCTCATCAACCCCAAGTTCATGGAAGGAAATTTAATGCATTACAACAAAGTGAACTGCCATAAAAATAGTCATTAATGACTAAATGTGCATGAAAATTGGCAGATCTCAATCTGGGGATCCACTCAGATCATTTTCATGTTGATCCTACGAGGGGCATCTATGCTGCTGCCTGTGTCAGTGTCCGACCGGCGGGGCACAAACTCAATCTCAATATTTGGCTTTGTGTTGCCTTTGCCCCGACTCCAGAGGAAAAGGAGCACAAGACAAAACAGGACGACGCCAAGGAAGGAAATAAAGCCCATGGTGGTGGCAATAATCAAGGTCTTCATGTCAAAGGGGAAAGGAACTGTGGCTTTAGTCTCATTGCCATTCATGTCATTGGGCTGGTTGGAGATGAAGGCAAATGTTTTGTTGGGCTGATGTGGCCATCCCGGCGAGTAACTGCGCACAAAAAGCTGGGCAAGAGCAGAGTCATTGCCCCCTGCGTTGCTGGCAATGCATGTGTATGTGCCATTATCTTGGATCTGTGCATATCTCACCTCCAAGCTGCCATCAGGTAGCACAGACCTCCTCCCAGTTGTTTTGGTGGTAATCAATTGCTTCCGAGGGGACAGCCACATGATTACAGGGGCAGGATCACCATCTGCCTGACATGTGAAGTGGATGGTCGTTCCTTCATCAACAAACTTCTGCTGGGCAGTGTGGTCCAGAATCTTTGACTTGGTGCAGGTGAAGTAATTTGATGGCAGAACATCCGGGAAATCTTTGAACTCTTTCCCTCGCACAAAATCGGGGGATGAGCATGTGGGCTGTTGCCGATTAAAATTGAGCCTCCAGCGACGACGGAAGACCCAGAGCAGCCGACAATCGCAGGCCAGGGGGTTGTCATGCAGAGCCAGAGTCTCCAAGTTACCCACGGAGTGGAAAGCTGATTCCTCCAGAGTCGACAGGGAGTTGCTTGAGACGTTGAGAATTCGCAAGTAGTTAAGTCCTCGAAAAGAGTAGGGCTCTATAGCCATTAGCCTTCCACCAACCAGATGAAACTCCTTGATGCGGAGCAGGTCATTCAGCTTATTCCCTTCGATGATATGAATGGGGTTAAAAGACAGGTTCAGGAAATGTAAGTACACAAGATGCCGTATAGCCAAATAAGGAACAACAGTCAAGTTGCAGTTAGTGATAGTCAAGGAAGTGAGGTTGAGTCCATAGAGGCAGTTGGAAGTCATAGTATCCAGGTATGGCCAGTTATCGATCTCAAGAATTTTTAGCCGGTAGAGCCGCTTGAAAGAATAATCCCTGATTATATTAATGTTGAGGTACCTAATCTTGAGTGTGATGAGGTTGTGCAGCTGAGCAAATGCCTCTGTGGGTATGGACGTCAGGTTGCACTTGTCTAGCGTGAGGTGCTCTAGGCTGCTAAGACCATGAAACGCTCTGTTGGAAATAAAGACAAGGTCATTGTCACCCACTTCTAGAAACTTTAAATTGAATAGGTCTTGGAACATGTAATCCAGTAAAATGACAATTTTATTCTCACTGATGTCCAGTTTAGTGAGGTTGTTGAGGCCCATGAAAACACCCAGTTGAATGAGCTTCAGATTGTTATTGCGTAGCCCCAACGTCCGTAAGCCATAAAGGTTGCTAAAGGCTCCTGGCTCAATGCTTGAGATGTTGTTCTCATTGAGCTCCAGCTCCTCTAGGTGTGGGTAGCCAGCAAACTCCTCCGGATTGATAGCCTTGAGGCGATTCTTGCTCAAGTCAAGCAGCCGCGTCTCGGTGGGGATGCCGTCTGGGATGGCCGTCAGCTTCTTGCGGTGGCACACCACAGAACGCTCCTGGGCACTGCACTCACAGCGTGACGGGCAGCCAGTGGTGGAGCCTGACAGCACAGTGCCAAGCATCAAGATTAGGATGGGCTGCCAGCAGGCCACTAGGTAGCTGTGCCCGTTCACCTCCCCCCCCACCATCCTAGCTCTTACCTGGGGAGACAGAAAGGGAGAAGCAAGTGAAACCAGAAATCATTTACAACCACTGCAATCTCAAAATCTAAATATTTATATTCAACCCATTTATCAGCTTTAGTAGGCATACAAACAGCCCTTAAGAAACCCTGAGTAGCCTTGATATTGGCAAAAGCACTGGCGATGCATCGAGTCTCTTTACTGCAGTCTTTTTCAGAGTTCCTTCCATTCCAGTGAGGAGTCACTAAATGTACCTTTAGTACCAATTCCTAGATTCATGTTATCTTTCAAATGATAAATATTGTGGTTCAAATTTAATATATGTAATTGAACGTATCTTCTCGAATCAGGAAGAACTAATGAGCTTTCCATCTGGTTAGGCTTCCAACTGCACTCAATTAATGGTCTCTATTCAAGCAAATGACAGTATAATTTAGTTGTAGGCTGGCACAACACAAATTATCTGAACACAAATGTTGTTAGAAAGGACAATAATAATGGGTACATTTCATTCCCTAGCTGTAGGAGATGGTATGTTGAATCCACTGGTCTACTAGTATGGTCTAGCTTTGGTTGGACTATGCTTTTTTTTTGTTCAAAAAACCATATACAGGTATTGGTAAAATAAAAATGACATGCATTCTTGTTACTGCCTACTTAGACAACTCTTCATTACTCATTCGATAACCCAAATACACATTTGCACACCAGAACTCCCAGCCATACTGGAATGAAGCGTCTTTGACGTTTAGCGGTGCAGTGGTATCCTGGGGATGTACACTGTCATATCGTATAATGCCTATAAGCAGGCCTCTTCTCACTGATATGCGATTCTGACCATTTTTGGTGGGTTCACAGTAAATCCATCATTTTAGAAGCAGGAATACACCGTGTATCTGTGCACACACACCATTACACCTCTGGTACATACTGTCAACAAGCACTGTGGCGCTGCCACTCTGTTACGGTCACCATTAACCACACACTGTGAATAATGGCTTAAACTTCCTCCTTCGTTTTCTTCCTCAAAAGAATTAAATACATTTTCCTATACTTCCTTTGCAAAAGTATATATATTGTAAATGCTTTTCTATCTTCTTTTCCATCTCTCACACAAACATTTGTATTCACATCTTTGTAGGGAAAATCCATTCATTTTTATGAGAAAACCCTAATCCTAAAAAAACAATGACAACCTTAGAATAGAATAGATCTTTTTTGTCACTGTTTTTAAAACACAACAGAAGACCCCAACCCAATCCTAACCGTAACAAATAAAATACAAGAGTTTTGGCATTGCAAGGTTTTTGATTGCAGTTGCAGTTTTTATAAAACTGCAGTTTCCCTTTGTCGGGACAGGACATTTGGTCACCACAATACAATACAATATATATATATATATATATATATATATATATAAACCCCCCCCCCACACACACACACACAAGCTAACAGAACCAAGCTGGGTTATATCCTCCTGAGACCCCACCCATTCATTTATGTCCATTGTAGTGGACATTTTATTTTTACATCTATCTTTTCACTGATGTAAGGAAACATATTTATTCCTGTTGCACACTAAAGATGGCATGCTGTGAAATTAAAAATAAAAATTAATTTGAAAAAATCTAAATTGTAAGATGTCTTATTTCCTCCAAAGACACCTACAATTGAAGGACACTTTTTTTCCTTGGGTCTCAGGAGGATAGTGATTAAATTAGCCCTCTGTGATTTCAGTTCACAGCCCTATGCAATCTCATTCTTACATGGCATGGATTGTGCTGCATTTGCACAGGTGGGGAGATCTGTCAGATCATACCCAGCGCTCCCTTTTTCTCCATGATTATCCAGCAAATTGGAAGTTTTGGCGTGCATAATTCCCCGCATTACCAACATCACGTGACAGGAAGAGGGGCAGAAAAACAAATGTTACAATACAAGTTTTAAGTTCATGTTTAGCATTTGTCATAGGTAATGCCAGTTTGGACTAACAGAATGACGTTACATTGTTTTTTTATTCTGTGGAATGATTGCCGGGGCCCCCCACCATCCCACTTTGGATTCAGAATTAAACCAGGTGGTGAATCAAACCACTGTGGTGCCTGAGGGCCCACTGCAACAGGACGGGGGTCCAGCGAACTATCAGGGACGGCTTGAGGCCCCGCTGCGACAGGACGGGGGTCCGGTGAACGGGCAGGAATGGCTTGAGGGCCCACTGCGACAAGACAGGGGTCCGGTGAACTGGCAGGGGCGGCTTGAGGGCCCGCTGTGACAGGACGGGGGTCCGGTGAACTGGCAGGGACGGCTTGAGGGTATGCTGCGACAGGACAGGGGTCTGGTGAACTGGCAGGGATGGCTTGAGGGCCCGCTGCGACAGGACGGGGGTCCGGTGAACAGGCAGGGACGGCTTGAGGGCCCGCTACGACAGGACAGGGGTCCGGTGAACTGGCAGGGGCGGCTTGAGGGCCCTCTGTGACAGGACAGGGGTACAATGAGTTGGCAGGAATGGCTTGAGGGCCTGCTGCGACAGGACAGAGGTCTGGTGAAACTGGCAGGGACGGCTTGAGGGCCCACTGCGACAGGACGGGGGTACGATGAGTTGGCAGGGATGGCTTGAGGGCATGCTGCTCCAGTCTGTGTCTTCTCAGAACAACAGAGCGGCGCATCTCCCAATGAGTCACCCCCCTGCTCATATCCTGGCGGGGCAACACCAGGCATGGTGTCCCCCCTCCCCGCAGCACCAGCAGATGAGCTTCCCATCTCCATGGCCATGGTCACGAGCCGGCTTTGACGCTAATCAGCCACTGCTCCGTCCGCCTTGCCGCTCCATAGCCTCACAGGTCTTCCAGGCTGGAGTGGGCTATCAGGGCAATGTCCAGGAGGACCCACTCCAGTTGGGCCGCTATTGGTACTGTATCCCATTTCTGATACCAGTACTGCGCCTGGCAGACCAAGTTATCACAGCGGTGGCAGGAGATGAGGATGCTAACTTATAAGGGAGAACAATGCCCTTTTAGCGAACCCTTCAAAGGACTAATACAGACATTAAACAACCACTGAACAAACTTAACAGAGAAACACAGGGAAGTCGGACACTGGACAGTAAGCTATACTCACGATGGGTAAAGACACGTGAGGGTCAGACAGGGTTCATGCAAGACACAGACAAGGGCACACATGACAATCGGGAACAATAAGACACACAAGGGGCTATTTACATTTTCCAAGCATGGAAAATTATTTCCGAGGTTTTGGGAGGGCCCCCCATCTAGGCTGAACTGGTTAGTCAGGCCCCCCATTACCCGCGGTCCGACGCCCCTAATGACTGCTACCGATATGTTAACTGACATATCGCGCATCTATACTTACTGTTTGTTCCATCGTCATAAAGACAATATCCAATGAAAAAACAATTATTATTATTATTATTATCAATAGCAATAATAATAATGATAATACTAATTTTGCTCAAGAACACCAAGAGTGAAATCATCGCGATTCATATTTTACCCAGAATCGTGCAGCCCTGCCACAAACTGATAAATAAAAACTAGCTGCCTGACTCACCTTGATAGGGCTTATTACCGTGTTACGAGTATCTCGGCCTGCCAAGGTGAAAGCAGAGTGCCAGAAAGGTGAGCTCTCATGTTCCTGCATCTCTTTAGGATTAGGTGTTTCCCAGATGCTTTGCATTTAGGGATTTCATGCTGTGTCTACTCGTTTTTGCAGTTACCATGTAAAGTGGCTTTGGCAATGTTTTGTATTTGCTGGTTTAGATTAATCATGTTGGATTTTGGCAGTGCTGCCTGCTTTGCCCTTGCTTGCGAGACAGACCTGCACCCTGCACCCTTCCGCAAAACACGGGTTAACTAGAGCCTGATCCCTCCGAAACTAATCTTTAAATGTGAGAATTAGCTCAATCTCAATGTCCTATTGACCAACGAGTCACATTCCCCCACCCCCATGAGAAGCGGTATAAATGCCATATAAATTACAGTTTAAATGTAATGTAAATAGATACTGACTGTGTTAGAGCTGACTTTCATAAAATATACAGCCAGCATGCTGTAATAAGCTAAGGAAGTCCATTGCACTTGTACAGGCATTGCTGCCCTGTGATGTAAGTGAGCCTCAGAATTCTCATATTTCATTTACTCCACATCAGAGACCTAGTGTACATAACAGACATCATTCATTGTTTCATTAAAGAGCCACACAACATATATTTGACAGGTTGTATTTTACGACTTACAGTTTTAATGAGGTATATACTGCAAATTATATATTTTTTTATTTATGTTGTGTAAAATATATATTTGCCACCTGTAAGCTGTCTGATTCCATATTTCAATATCAGTTAGCAGAGCACATTTGCAGTGTTATAGTTACTCATGCACCTCAATAAATAATCTGATATTTACTTGCACTGCGTAAGACTCATTTTATCATTTGTCTCATGGATTTCTGTGAAGGATCTTCTTTCTTGTGGAAACATTTTGTCACATACAAACTTCTGTAGGCATATTTTCAAGTTTATTATTGAAAGCTGACTTTGAAAAAAAAATTGTGAACCACTGGCAGCTTCAGATGTCTGGGTCTCCTAAGAGGTCTGCTGAGGGGAGGTCTGCTGAGGGGAGGTCTGCTGACGGAAGGTCCACTGAGGGGAGGTCTGCTGAGGGGAGGTCCGCTGACGGGAAGTCTGCTGAGGGGAGGTCCACTGAGGGGAGGTCTGCTGAGGGGAGGTCCACTGAGGGGAGGTGCTCTTCCTGTTTCACCTCTAACCTGGGACACTGGCACCCGGGAGTCTACAGCAGTGGATTTCATACGTATCACTGCTTCATAAGGCAGCGCAGCTCCCACCCTTACAGAGCAATCCTCAGTCAGTCTTTTCCAGCATGGAGGTGCCTGTGGGCCTCTGCTGCCCTGTGCACACACCACTGCCATTAGGACCAGTTCTCAAGCCTGCTAGCATGTAGCTCTGAGTGTGACAAAATGGCCTTTGGTTAAATGGTTGGCATTTACAGATATGCTCTAGTCTCTGCCCTCCCTGCTCATGTATAGGTGTCTGGGAGAATTTCCCAGACACTCAGAGCACATATAAGCCTTCCCCCAGCCTCTAGCCATTGCTCCTGCACTGTACCTCGCCGGCCTGTCTGCTTTTCACATCCTTCAAATGCTCGCTAATCACCGCTCTTATCATCCCCCTTCTGTCAAATGTGGCCCAAATAAGAGAAAAGAAGCCCGGCCAGCACGCATCACGCAAACGCAGCATTTCTGCAGCTGCGGTTCCTCACAGTGCCGGTTTATTTCCCAGTACAGCCACCTCAGCAGGACGGGAACCCAGCCTGGAGCACGGCGCCATGTCCCTGAGCAGGCTGTGGCGGACCAGCCCTGCCCGTTCAGAGAAGAAGAAGAAGTCTGAAAGACAGCTGCATAGCAGCTTATACACAAAGCAAAACAGTAACACACTTGTAATAAAACCAGCATCGCACATTTTCGTCAGCACCTATACTTCCCTTTGAACAGTGAATATTAAATTGTAATCTTTCTGCTTTTTTCATGCCACTTTACACATTTTATAAAAACACGCCGCATGGGAGTCATTTCTGCTCGACTTAACTCAAAGCTGTAACTCAACATTTATCTCTTGAAATTCCTCTTTCCAGTTTAAACGGATTCAATCTTCTGTCTTGGTGTATTCTCACCAAGTATTACTCAATAGTATTATTAGTATTGTTGATGCTGTTGTACACAAACAATTAGTATGATCATGGAGGGGTCTCTATTTCAGCATTGGAAAGAAATAAAATGAGGTTCAAAATCTGTTATTAGCACCCAGCTGATAGACATATTGGTTTTAAAATCTTGTCATTCTGAAGTGATATAATACTGGAGTGCATGCAAAACAAGGATTCTCCAAAGCCAAGTCAATATTATTATGTCACCGATCATTACAATATTTAAGTACCCAACAATAAGCACGATTTTCCTAAGGTATAAGGTAAAATGCCTAACTACCTCAGTCCACTTCAGCCAGTACTGCTAGCCCTAACATCAACCCTTAAGTCCCTTATGCTGGCAATTAACAGTTTTTTTTTTAAATCATATGAAACAGCCCCAGAGAAATAAAATATGCTGCATTATAATGACTGTGAGCAGGAGATGCTGTGAGGTGTCAGTGACTTAATTAAGCTGGGAATCGGCCCCTCTCCTTATACTGCTACAGATACATCCAAATGCTTCAGTATTTGCCACTGCTCCAAATTCTCAGGAATAGATAAAACAAGTTCTTGTGCAGAATCCTTCCTAATAAGACCACTGGAAATGTCAAAATATTCAAGGTTTGACTGAATAATACAATATAATTTATAATAAGTGTCTAAGAAGTAAATAGATGTCCCCAACCTACTGTGCTCGCACCAGCTATCTCCATGTCTGATTATTGCCTTCATTTCACTTCAGATGCTGCTAATCCTAAACTTACAAAAGATTGCACAAAGCTTTGCACCATCAATTATCTACATATTTCTGTTATGTTACTCTCCATATCCGCAAAAAAAGATGAACAAATGACAATCCCACAGCTTTTTGCTAATTTTCATAGAAATTTGCCACTTTATGCTGGACAATGGATAGAAGAGTCACAGGGAAGCTCCAACCACTCACACTAATTACATAAAGATTTATTTAAGGATGCTGTTGTCGAAACATTACGTTGGAGTATGCATTGGAAGTAATGCCTTATGGGCCGCCTCACAAATGTCAGCCAAATGTGAATCACAAGTCCTAAGTAATGACTTTAGGCCACAGTGTTCGTCTGAAATCCTCCTGAGTTTAAGTGGCTTCTGTTCTCCATGCTCTCTGCCAATAACCTTTAACCAGTAAAGTGCTGCATCTGAGGAGGCTGTCTTTGTTCTTGCCCTCAGAGAGATCTCTGGGAGTAAAAAAAACTGCACTTAATTAGCCTGATAAGCTCACTTGCTTTGGCTGTTAATAATGATTATATAAACCGAAGACAGATTAAAATTATTTTGGTGAGAATAAATCATGGCATTTTCGTTCTATGTGGCTCCATGGCTCCTGAGATTCCGGGTGCCTCGGTCACAATAGTGAAACGTTTATTACACCATACTGCATATTTGATGGAGGAACAGTCAGCGAGTAATGTGGCAGCTTTGGAAAGGCAAAGCTTTTGAGTTATATAAGATCAAGAAAATCAGTAGTGCCATAGCACGACGACAGCTTGGTTTCACTCAGAACTTTTTATGTCGAATTCACCAGAAAGAAAAACTAAAGAATACAGGTTTACACAAATTAGGCATATACTGGTTAGCTCATAGCTCAGTATTAATATTCATGGTTTTTCAGTTATGGTGGCCAGCTCTTGGATGCATCTCTTGGCACCCAGGGTTGGTCATAAATACAGTTTTAAGAAACATGTGATCCTGCAGTTATGCAAATTGATGTCTCTAAATGGCCCATCATGTCCACTGCCATTCACTGGGCTGCCATTCTCTCCAAGGCAGCCCTGCCTTGTGCCCTCTTCTTCCTAGGTTAGTACATTTTGAGGTTTCTTTTCTATACACCCTCAAAGCATTTATTCTAAATTCTATAAAGCGTCGCACGGCTAAATGAGAGGCATGCTGAGTACAACCCGCAATGAACTGCATCAGGCACTGGAATCTAACTGCACTTTTACCTGATACTTTGGGCTCACAGAATTCCTGCTGTGAGCCCGCTCTCCTCATACGGCATACTCGCTTTCCACTAATGGCGAGAGGCAGAAGCATATGCAAATGAAGAGAAAGCTAAAGGAGGCTGCCTTTTAAAGGCGTCTTACTTGTTTTCTGCAAGGGAAACATAAGCTTTGGCAGCTTAGACAACCCATTATTTATATCTTAGTCATTGTTATTTCACAAATAATTTAATGTTTAGGCATCTTTCTCCCTATAATCGGCATGCCATGCACAACACATCGAAGCACTCCAGCTTTTCGAAATCAAATATCGAGGTCAGGTTTCATTCGGAAATCAGTGCTTGTCCTTTGCAATCCAATGCAGCAGAATTGCACAGGCGGTACTTTTAGACATTTACCCAGCTTGTACGAATCTTTTTAGTCATTCCTCTAGGTATTATTTCCTCATATCTGCTCAGACAGTCGAGTTGTACACTGTCCTGCTCCCTAGCCTGATGAGTGACTGTCTACCACCCCAAGGGAAAAAGAATGCTTAAAAAATCAAGGATTTAAAAATATTAAAAAAAAAAAAAAAAATTCAGCTTTGATTAGATGCAAAATGAGAAAAAACAACAAGGTTCACCCTTTTAGTTTATAAATCAAAAATCTATTCCATGTAATTATAAATCATGAATTTGATTTGCCAAACAGACTGGGAGCAAAAGACAGCAAAATGAAGAATGAATCCCTCCAAGAACTATATTTACTGAGGGCCACCAGCATGAATCCCTCCAAGAACTGCATTTACTGAGGGCCACCAGCATAAATCCCTCTAACAACTATATTTACTGAGGGCCACCAGCATAAATCTCTCCAACAACTATATTTACTGAGGGTCACCAGCATGAATTCCTCCAAGAACTACATTTACTGAGGGCCACCAGCATAAATCCCTCCAACAACTATATTTACTGAGGGCCACCAGCCTACATCTCAGTAAGGACATCCTACTTTAATATGTACAATGTGAAGGATTGGTAATGGAAATCTTGGGAAGCTTGGATGGTAACCCTTCCTCGTCAGTTTTACACCTCCTCCATCCCCATTCCAGTTATTTCCGTCCACTACCGGAGGCAAGACTGCCATCTTATATTCAACCAATGAAGCTTAATGTCTGTACATCTATCCCAGCAACAGAGGAGGAAGAGAAAAACTGATCCACTGCCTTGTGAGAAATAATCATATTAATCCTGAAGTCCAGGGAAATAATATTCAGCAAAATGACGCCGGCCTGTGCAAGAAAATAAATTATTATGATACTGCAGTTAAAAGAAACTCTGCCAGCATCGCTTTACTTTTAAGTGTAACATACTTTTGTTTACCAGGAAGACTAAGAGGCCTATTTTCTCTTCCTTGATGTTGCCCTAGTGACTGAAACCTTAGGTAAATGAGAATCGAGTATGAGGGACACAGAGCAGGGAAAGAGGCATAAGCCAACTGGATTTTTACTAAAATAGCAGACGTGAGTGACTAGTGGCCATCGGCATTTACATGAGTGCTGCTATTGCTGTACAATCCAGTTATTTTGGAGCCTTTGGCTCTCAGCAATGTACACCCCCAAATTGGTGCCATTCTCTAATGGGTAGCCAGATACTTCAGGCATAATGTAGGTACTGTATTACAGATCACCATGCAGCATGTCCCATTTAGTGCCACAATGCTAATGTTTCAAATTTACAGGGTTCTGCTTATCAGAGCCCAGCCCACTGTTTAGGTCAGTGGGTCAGGCGTATACCTGACAGACACAAAGGTGTGTGATCATATACCTGACAGATACAAAGGTGCGTGATCATATACCTGACAAGACACAAAGGTGTGTGATCAAATACCTGATAGATACAAAGGTGTGTGATCAAATTCCTGACAGATACAAAGGTGCGTGATCATATACCTGACAGATACAAAGGTGCGTGATCATATACCTGACAGATACAAAGGTACGTGATCATATACCTGACAGAAACAAAGGTGCGTGATCATATACCTGATAGACACAAAGGCACATGATCATATACCTGACAGATACAAAGGTACGTGATCATATACCTGACAGATACATAATGTAAAAACTGCTTCCGGGGCCTGACAGTCCTAACAAACCACAATGATGGAATAGAAAACATTATTATTGTGTGAATGTGCGCGTGAATGGGTGAATGTGAGGCATAAATTGTAAAGCACTTTGGTAAAAAGTGCTATATAAATGCAGTCCATTTACCATTTATTCACCATACCTTCTTTCTTCAGAAAAGACGCTAAATTCCTTCATTTTAAACAGAGTGAATAGTGCAGCTGTTCTTCGAAGAGGAATTACAGTACATGTTCGGTACATCATTTTCGGTTCTGTTATGCTTGCTACTTGTGGCTGTGGGTTTGTTACAGCTCATGTTGGTTACAATCAGCCGTAATGGGCAGTCTGAGAACATTTTGGTTTCCTGATAAATTACACCAACACTGGAGGAGAGTTGTTTCTAAAACCAAGAACGTCCATCGGTGTTACACCGAATTTGAATATGTTCCTGAAAACACATCAAACGAGCCAACTCATTTGAGACCACATCTTCTGAGTGTGTGTACGACTAGAGCACAGCAGAAGCAGCCTCTGGAAGTTTTACAGCATCTATGCAAATTCAGTTACAGATAGACAACCATACTCTGTAGTAGAGAGTATGGGATTTAGCTCATGATGATTTTTATGATGTTATATTTTCAATTTTTTAATTTTATGTATTTTTTTACCATGCGCAAGTAAGTGTGTCTTGTCATTCAGACATGTCGACAAATGCAATGCCTCTGGTTTACAACTTATCCTAATTGTAGTTGAGGTTTTAATAATAAATAATCTCAGAACAAATTCTGTTTTCCCCGCTACACCAAATTTTCACCGAAATGTGAACCAAAATTGAAGTGTGTACTTAACTGTGAATTTTGTGTACCGTTACATCCCAATACTAAATTTGAAGAATTATAAAATTGGCTGCCTGGTTTACAAAGCTACTTCCTCTTCTTATTGTCGTCAAGCAGTAGAAAGACAGTGTTTTTGTTTCAGATCGATTAAAACACTTAGACACACATCATTGCAGCATTACTGCCTTGTACCTGGGTTGCCCCTGAAAACAGTATTGTCACATAATTCAAACGCCATGACCTAACATGCGGGTATTTTGATACTTGACGTACAAGCTTTATTTAATTGGCTCTGCTCAACACACCAAAGAAAAGAATCATTTTTTTTTGTGAAACCAAAAAGGAAAACAACATTCCATATAAATACTTACTTATAAATGAGTGTAAGCAATGGTGTGTTAACTCTTTAAGGGTAAACCCATTTGAATTTTGAATTATTTACCAATCTTACTAGTAAAATTGTTCAAGCTCTGTGGGGTTGTTCCTCCTGGATCATTAGCAAAGTCTTTCTGCTAGTCCCATCCCAGATTCTTCATTAGCTTTAAGTCTGGACTTTGATTAGACCACTCTGGATCTGTGTACTCGACTGTGTGCTTCAATTTATTGTTCTGCCGAAAACATAAATCTTTGTCAGATCATTTTGCCAATTTCAGCCGTCTTTTCTCCAGGATTTTCCTGTATTTAGCTACATAAATGATGCCCCCCTCCCTGGCACCCCTCCTTGCTCCTGCCAATATAAAAAATTAGCATAACTAGGTGCTGTCACCTCTAAACCTCACAGTAAGGAAGGTGTTACTCAAAGACATAGGTTTTTAGTTTCAGCATTGGCAGGGACCATATCAGCCCTGAACCCCGACCCCAGGAACATACACAGTACTCCACAATATCGGTAGGGGCAAGACCCTACCATCCACACCTAAAATGAGGATTTGGTGTTACCTGAATGACGTTGAGATACTTAATACTTTGCACCAAGGTGAGGCAGTTCATAGCCCATTTGCAGAAAATCTTCTACATGCTTTTTTGCTAAATATTAAATTAGTTCAATTAGTATTAACAATAATTACTGCAGTCTAAAGTGCCAAAGAAATCAAGCCAAGGACAGTAGTACAGGTCTTTAAATATTCAATTCAATTCAATTTTACTTGTACAGCGCATTTTCACAACATTTCATTCTCATTCATCATTCTACATATTACAGCTGGCCTTCTTGTAGCTCCTCCTACTAGCTTGACCTAACCATACCGCAGTTGGGATGAAGGCTCACCCAAAGCAGATTCCATGTGGTGCTGTGAACCTTTCCACTCAAATGATCAGCTGACTGCCCAAGGGAGTTTCCGACGCCTTTAAAATCTTTTTTTGTTCCACCACCTTGATCTGTGAATTACCACGACATTATCATGAGGCTGCTTTGAAACCGCTCTGAAATTCCAAGTTGAACCATTGTTTTAAATGCACTACCTCACAGCTGGACCACACAGAGACAGATGTATTTAATCCAAATCATATAAACCAAATTTACTGAACACAAATGGACATTATTCAGATTGTTGCATGAATTCTGAATGCAGCGAGTAGCACCAGTGTTTATGCAGCAGCATCACTGTTGCCAATAATTGACAAATAAAGGACATTCAGTTTTTTTACTATAAAAATAATCTTACCTGTTTAAAAAACAGAGTATGTTGTATATATTATGTTAAAAAGAAGACTGTAGCACAACAAAAGATACATTGATGTAGGAGCTATATAAAAGACACAGAACATTTTATAATAGACACATGGAGAAGAATATAACAGTGAAATGTGTTCTGAAAAATGTAACGCATATCCAAAAAATAGCCTAATGTGAAACATTATTACTACAGGATCTTGCTCACGCTTGTTTGCAAGAGTGAAAATGACTTAAAGGGATCATTTTCTGGATGTATCTGTTACAGATGGATGAAATATTTCAAAGCATTCCTCTACAGGGGAATGACATTGCTGCGGTTTTTATTATTGTTTCACTTTCTCAGAAAAGCCCAATTTATGTTCCATCCATTGTGATTTTTTTAAATATGTCTTTTCTCCCTGTGGAATGAGCTTCATATTATATTTCCATGTTCAGTCTCCATTCTGCATAATAAGATTTATTTAAAGTGGAACATATAATAATCTAAATCTGCAATTAATATTTTTATTCCATTTATAAATATATTGATATAGCACTGGAAATGCAGTTGAGTACTTCAGGTTAACCTGAGCCTCACATCTCCAGCAAGCTGCTGCTTCTGCAGCTCACTGCTGTAGCTAAATCTGACAAGCTTTAAAAATTGTATCCCTATTCCATTTCCTGCTACCCAGTTGATGTAATAATTAATATCTCTGTGATCCACATGCCACGGTGGGTCCCTCACATTGTTGTGCAGTGGCTGTATGGCAGAAGTGCTTGGTTGTGGACACAGAAGACAGTGTGAGGCAGCAGATGGCTTTTGGTATTAAACTTAATATTAACCGGAAGGCGGGAGGTTCAGATCTCAGAAGGAACCTAACCTGTACTGCTTCTGGAAAAATTGCATCCTTGTTAATGAGTCAAAGGCCACAAGCAAATACCATATACTGTACATGTTTGTTATGTTTCATTTGGCAGTCTGATTGGTAAGCTCATTTTATTACAATGTTAACTGACTCTGAGGGCAGCTACACTAAGGTCTATTCGACTCCTACAGGACAGGACAGATTGATTTAAAGACCTGCGGGGCTGAAACACGTAGCTAACGGTTTCTATTACTTTTATTTGTGTCTTTATTTGTTTGTTCGTTAATTTATTATCAAAGGTCGCCAATATAACAGAAATGAAAAAACACCGACTGCAAAAACAACGACAAAATCCTGTAGCGGAAAATCACGAGTAATAATTAAATCGCATTATTAAGGTTCATGTATTAAAACGATCCAGTTTTTAACTAGTAATTCAGGAATTACTTTGTTTTAACCTGTAACCATGTATAGAGCGATCGATAGCCCTCTTTTATCGGTGCAAACATGCATCAATCATATCTGATCCAGCCTGGCCAGCAGCATGAGGAGGTGCCGTGATGGGGTGTGCACGGGTACAACGGGTCTGCGTGTTGCCACTGCACCATCAGGCACGGGATTCAAAATAATATCAAAAGATATATTATACACATAATAGCAAGCAAAGCGGCTTGTAATGCATGCATTTGCTGTTTTTAACGTTTTACTTTCCGACGGGAGACAATCAATCGATGATGTTAAATAACACTTTTCGGAGCTAGAACCCCGCCATAAACACACGCACATACACGATTACACGGGCAAGCAAAACAGATATGATTGTGCACTGTATGAGGACAGTTTTTAGACGTCGCCGGTGCATTTTACATTAACAATAAAATAAAATGTTTAAATGAGAAGGTGAGCAGTATGTATGCCCACCCAGTAAAATATATACGTATTCTATTGCTTTCTGTTTTGCAATCTATTATTATGCGTTTGGTCGCAACTTAAATCATGACAGTAAATATGGCCGACAAGATATGTGTGTATTATAAAATACGACCATTTGGGTATCCTACCACAACGGTGAAGATAGACATATGTTAAGTCAAATTCAAATGTGCCTCGAAGCATGTTCCATAAGATCCCTCTAGCATGTGCCTATTCATGTACCTTCAAAATCTATTGCATTGCAGAATGTGTTTTTTTACCATATTAGATCTGGGCACACAACACCCATTTTGCTATATGAACGAATTAATAATGCCTTTACTTGGATTAAAGCAAAACACAATCGTACCCGATTTAAAATATTTAAAGACCTTTTTGGGGTGTCTGATTTTATTTCCGAAGAGAAAGACAATAACCCTCGGTCCTTTCGATTACAGCTTTTCTGCGGTAATTTTATCCCGCTAAAGCCAGGGCACCGATTTTTTTGTTCGGCAAATTACAAGCGTAAATTTATAGGGCAAATCTCAATTGCGAATTTATAATTGCCTACGCTGCATTTTTGGACTGCTGTAGAGACTGTCGCAACCAAGCCATGATCATTTTACTCACCTACAAGAGCTACCAAGCATCCTCACGCAAAACGCCCAGCATTAATTCCCAGAGTCGAAATAATCAGCGATCCATTCAGATCCATCGAATTAAATGGTTGGTGTTAGAGGCATCAACTGTCCACTGCAAGATGCAAAACCTTTATTGTACCTAAACATGAAGGGATGGGAGAAATATGTCCAGTCATTGTAGTCTAGCTGTCGATGCGCCCATGTGCGCTCCGCGGTGTGCCGAGAGTTTCGTAGGGCGCGGGTACCTACCTCCCTTTGACGGGAAGGAGAAAGAGAAGACCGCACACCCGCCTAAAACACCCCGTCACGGACCTTATAAGTAAAGCATCGTTCACCGAGGTTTATGGTCAGCCTCTTTTCACTTAGCACCTTGCAGCAACGTGAGCAGGAGAAATAAGCTGCTAAAAATTTAGAGGTGTGCCAGTCGATGTTGTCTGGAACAATTAACGTCGGGTGGGTGTCTATGCTTGTGACTTCTTAAGGACACGGGTAAATTACATTATCAATAAAATATAATATTCTCGTCTGAATATAAGGAGGCAAATTTCATAAGAATTATTATTTATGCCTAGACACAAAGGAAGCTTCCGTTTCGAATTGTCCGTAAAATTATCTGCCGGCATAACTTTGACATATTTACGATAGTGGGGGTTCTACCCTTGTCAGTATGCCGGGTGATAAGAGGGCAAATACACACACCGTCCATTCATTTCAATGGGAAAACCCTCATCCCAAGTATGACAGCCTTAATCTCCACCCAGCCCTAACCTTCACCGTAAGTAACCAAACAATATACAAGACGTTTGACGTTATTGGATTTTTGATTGCAGTCACACATTTTTATACAATTGAATTTCCCCTTGTGGGGACTGAAAAAATCTTCCCCACAACATCACATTATGGGGACCACACACACACACACGCAGGCATACTACAGTCAGTTTTGAAATGCTTAACTGCATGTCTTTATACTGTGGGGTTAAAGCAGTTTTCAGAGGAAACACACACAACATAGGAAGGACCTGAAATGTCAGATTCATTTTGTAATATGTACGGCACCAGTCAGAAGTATCTAATACTTAATAATATCTATAATAACCTTAATTTCTTTTTCAATGGGACGATGACCAAAAACACACCAGCAGCCCAAGAGCTATGTGACAGAGCAAAAGAGTAATGGACTGCTGCAGTAGATGACCTGGTCACCACGATAACCTGACCTAAACCTACAAGAATGATAAGGTGGACCAAAGAGTGAAGGAAAAGCAAAATTATTCAGCATATGGGCAGACTCTTTCTAGACTGTTAGAAAAGCATCCAAGAAGTGCTCAGTATATGGGCAAACTCTTTCAAGGCTGTTAGAAAAGCATCCAACAAGTACTCAGCATATGGGCAACCTCTTTCAGGACTGTTAGAAAAGCATCCAAGAAGTAATCAGCATATGGGCAAACTCTTTCAGGACTGTTAGAAAAGCATCCAAGAAGTAATCAGCATATGGGCAACCTCTTTCAGGACTGTAAGAAAAGCATCCAAGAAGTAATCAGCATATGGGCAAACTCTTTCAGGACTGTTAGAAAAGCATCCGACAAGTAATCAGCATATGGGCAAACTCTTTCAGGACTCTTAGAAAAGCATCCAACAAGTACTTAGCATATGGGCAAACTCTTTCAGGACTGTTACAAAAGCATGCAACAAGTACTTAGCATATGGGCAACCTCTTTCAGGACTGTAAGAAAAGCATCCAAGAAGTAATCAGCATATGGGCAAACTCTTTCAGGACTGTTAGAAAAGCATCCAAGAAGTACTCAGAATATGGGCAAACTCTTTCAGGACTGTTAGAAAAGCATCCAACAAGTAATCAGCATATGCGTAAAATCTTTCAGAACAATTACAAAAGCATCCCAGGTGGATACTTTATGAAGCTGGTTAAGAGATGAGTGTACAACACTGGCACTGAGGCAAGGCTACTTCAATGAATGTAAAATATGAGATTTTATTTGATATTCAAAATTAATAATATAAAGATATATTGTATAATAAATAATAGCAGCTCCCAAAGGGATACTAAACAAAAATGTTTGGTGTTTTATGCTACTGCAAAGGTGTTACTAATTAAAAATCACCCAATGAGGCTGCTTGTCAGTGAACTTTTTACCACAGATCAGCCCTTTAGAGCTGGAATTTGGGTTTCAGTTTTTTGTTTCTTGAAATGAATGTTGTGTTTCGAATGTAATATATACTTTTTGTAAACAAATGAATAATGATTTTTTTTTGTTATAAAACCAATAAATTTCCAATACATTATTACTGTGTTAAGCAAGCATACCAAGACTTGAGACTCTGTGAGCACTGTACTGTATTTTACTATGATAGATGTTCCTAAGTCTGTTCCTGAATGGCATGTATGTCATACATAAAAGAGCCTCTTTTTGTCTCATGTTCGTCCAGTGTCTAGCATGTGTTATATGCCTGAAATTCCATCAGCTATGGTGTGAATAGGAGCTCCCGATTTAAGGGAATTGTGTTGTTTTAGTTCCCTGTTCACAAGAATGATCAGCTTCTGAAGCTGAGCGACATAAGGGCCACACTTAGAGCTACTGAGGAGCTCGGCCGAGGGACGGAGGGAGAGGAGGAAGCTGCTCAGCACTATCAGAACCTTCCTAACGACCTTCACTTCACATTCAGCCAAATCCTGATTTCCTAATTCTTTTGTTAAGCTTGATTTGGCCAATCAAGTAAAATTATACATGGCAAATCAGTTATATTGAAAGAAGCAGCTGGCTGTTTGGAAAGTATGTCGCATCCTGTGATGTGGTGGTGCTTTGCAATTGCTAAGGAGAAAACTCATACCCTTCATAATAACAGAACTGAATCGTTTTTGATGTTAAACCTTTAGCTGCAATTTATTTTTGGATTAAACTGATGTGTTTTACCTGTTTGATGTCTATTAATATTCTGTCGCACAGTGACTCAGTTTTCAGCCATACTGCCCGGACACCTCCAAGGTCGATGGGCTTGACCTCTGCTGTCTGTGCATGTTCTCCCAGTGCTCCCATTTCTGATCCCAGTTCTGCTCCCATTTCTACACCCATTTCTGCTGGATACTCTGCTCACCTCCCACAGTCCAGTGATGTGCAGATAGACACATTTGTGTTTTTAAGTTGCCTGTAGTGTGTTCCCATACCACATGCCCCATCTCTCCTGGCCCTCTCCATCCTTGTATTGGGTAAGCAATCAGAAATGTGTTGATACGTATGTGTGTGTTTGTGTGTGTGTGTTGGTACAATATACATAGTATACACCAATTAGCCGAACCATTAAAACTATTTGCCTAATATTGTGTAGGTCCCCCTTGTGCCACCTAAGCATCTTTGACCCATAGAGTCATGGACTCCACAAGACCTCTGAAGGTGTCCTGCAGTATCTGGCACCAAGACGTTAGCAGCAGAACCTTTACATCCTGCAAGTTGCCAGGTGGGGCCTCCATGGATAGAACTTGTTTGTCCAGCACATCCCACAGATGCTCAATTGGATTGAGGCCACGTCAGCACCTTGAAATCTTTCTCATGTTCCCCAAACCATTCCTGAATATTTTTTTCAGTGTGGTAGGGCACTTTATCCTGCTGAAAGAGGCCACTGTCATTGGGGAACACTGTTGCCATGAAGGGATGTACTTGGTCTGCA
>JAODLC010000007.1:485607-521519 GCA_026781145.1 Hippopotamyrus pictus
GGGGCTAGCCCATTGCAGGGCTCACATACGGTTTAATAACTCCAATTAACCTCAGCATGTCTTTGGACTGTGGTGGGGGGGAAACTGGAGGAAACCCCATGATGACATGGGGAGAACATGCAAACTTCACACACATGTAACCCAGGCAGAGACTCGAACCCAAGTCCTAGAGGTGTGAGGCAACAGTGCATACCACTGCACCACCATGCCACCCCTTAAGTTCTTCAGCCTTTCATTCTTAACATTACAATGAGTTGGAGGTAAAGTAGTTGCTTATATAATGCATCATATTTGTTATTAATAATTTATCAACAGTATGTGATTATGGTTATGAGTGATATCTTTTATTTGAATATTTAGTAATACCTTATCTGTGTGGAATATAGAAGCATGTTCACTGGGGTGGGGGGGGGGGGGGGGGGGGGGGTTGGCAATATATTGCCGAGTGCATGGATTGTCCTCTCACGTCTACTCGGCAGTGCTCATCGTCCGAGTCAAAGGGAAATTCTCTGTACTGCCCCAATGCCCTGATGGAAGTGTATAAACATAAATAAATAAATTAAATTAACATGGTCAATCCTATTTCTAAAAAAATGTTCTGCAAGCTTCCCGTCACAGTGCACATACAACATGGCCAGAGCCATGAGGTCACAGAAATCACATATTTTTGGACTGTGGGACCAAGCCAAAGTAAAAACAAGGGGCCATGGACACGCACACACACACGCACATACATGTTTGTAATTGTATCTTTGTGGGGACTCTCCATTCATTTCTATGGGGGAAACTCTAATCCCGACATGACGACCGTAACCCCCACCCAGCCCTAACCTTAACCATAAGTATCCAAACATAATACGAGACTTTTGGTATTTTTAGCTTTTTGATTACATTCACAGATCTTTGTGGGGACCTGAAAAATTGTCCCCACAGTGTCAAAATAACAGGTTTTTATTACAATTGTGGAGGACATTTGGTTCCATAAAAATGGCCCCCCTTTCCCCCCACACACACAGTTCCAACACCCCATCATCACCAGCATGAAGAAAACAAACGACATCATCCTGAATGTATCAGGAGTTCTGTGGTGCCGTGACTGATCACATTTGGGAAACCGATACGATTCGATGTTTTCCACTTAGGCACTCTTCAGGCGATAGAATTCAGTGCTTATATCCACTGCAGCGCCGTTTCATGAAGACGGCTTGAGTACGATGGTTTTATGAGTGAAATCTCTATGGAGAAGTGCCGCTACACCCCTGAGTGAGATACTTCATTTCTGTATTAATTCTCTGGAGATCCAGTTGAAATTGATCTGAAAATGAAAAATATGTGTCTGCTGGAACTCTGTAAAAAACACAAAGGAAACAAAGCTGGGGAAAAATATCAATGACTGGAGAGTCACATGAAAGGAATGGCTTGCTAGGGAGGGTCTATGAAGCAAGGCTTGGAAGCCAGATCCTGACCCTGTGGCAAAATGGTTTGATTGATGCAGTGGAGCAAAGGGATGCAAAGAGAAGGCATCCAAAGCCCAAAGAAAACATGTTTAAAGATTCTGCACCCGTGTTTGGAGATCCTGTTCGTTGGCTGGGAGATCCTGTACACGGGGTAGGAGATCCTGTTCCCTGGCTGGGAGATCCTGTACCCGGGTTAGGAGATCCTGTTCCCTGGCAGGGAGATCCTGTACCCGGGTTAGGAGATCCTGTACCCGAGTTAGGAGATTCTGTTCACTGGCTGGGAGATCCTGTACCCGGGTGAGGAGATCCTGTTCCCTGGTTGGGAGATCCTGTACCCGGGTTAGGAGATCCTGTTCCCTGGTTGGGAGATCCTGTTCCCTGGTTGGGAGATCCAGTACCCGGGTTGAGAGATCCTGTTCCCTGGTTGGGAGATCCTGTTCCCTGCTACCTGCTTAGCTCTGGCTGCTGATGGATGAATGCTGTCTTTCTGATGTCAGCTCCACCTTGTTACTTTGCCACCACTACAGCCAGGCTCTCAGAGGCAGGTCCAAATCAAACCTGACATTGCGTGATGACACTCTAACCAGTGTCCAATTTGCCATGTCTTAGCAAATTACTATAATGCAAATCCATCGGTAAAGATGGGGTGACATCAACACTCTTTACCAATTTTGCTCTATAAAAGCTGGATCTATGTTAATGACGGCACAGAAGCTGTTCATTAGAATAAAATGGAAAATGCATTTGATGGGTAATAGGTTACGGTTTGCCAAAATAAGTGTTTCACATCATTAGAGGCAGTTTTCTTTGATGGTTCTGTTCCACATTACAAATAATGGACCTTTTTTGTTCGAGCTGCAGCATGAAGAGCTGATTATTGAAATTCCCAGGGTGTCTCTGTGCCCACTGCATGATGTCAGTTCATTTTCCTTCCCACCTATGTACCACACACCATGTGTAATAATTAAACCGTGTCAGGAAATCATTATTATGCATGCTGGACCTCCAAGCCGAAGTCGCTACTTGCAGCTATCAAAGTTCTGTGAGTCTTTTATGGATGTCTGTGAGAGCCTTTTATGGATGTCTGTGAGAGCCTTTTATGGATGTCTGTGAGAGCCTTTTATTCAGACTTCCTGCCCTGCAGAATCTGGGCACCCCAACCCCATGCAGCACCTCTTCATTAGCGGCTGAGCTGGTATCTGTCTTGCCTTCATTTGCTCTGAGCACTTTAATTGGCTCCCACTTCCTCTTTCTCTGTCAATTACAGGGCAGACTTTGATCTGAGTGTTTTGGTCATGCTGAGTGCTGGAGCCCAGCCTATGGTTCCCCTTATGCGGTGTGCACTGCACACTGAGAGACCTGGTCCTGCTCTCTTTAAGCTCTACTCAGGACCCCTGCCTTAAGTGCAGATTTGCTCAGATTTCCAGACCTACACACAGGTAGACATTCAATCCCAATAACCATCAGTCAGGCTGAAGTGTGTCCTTGGATGAAGTGAAATGCCCACAGCAATATTCACTCTATTTAAAACAGAGGGACAATAATTTGCTTTCTGGTCATTTGGGGCATATTTTGCTTAGGAAACAGGGGCATAAACAAGCAGCTGTGCCTCATTCAAAAGAACACAACTCTGTCCTTTCAATAAAGTTCCATTTTCCTGCAATGTTTTGTTACTTGCCGAAAAACACTGACTTCGATATGAATGTTGTGTATTCTGTAGGCAAAAAATGGACATAAATGCCTGAAGAACATCAAAGGAAGTCAGATATTCATCCTAGAAAATGTACGTATAAGTCTGGTTAACTGGGAAATCATGTTGTTAATAAAAAGCCAAGATTAACCATGCCTGTTCAGACAAGATCAATTAAGAAAGTGGGTGATACGTGTCCCTATGAGTCACACTTACAGTCAAAAAAACAATTAAAATATCTCCTGATCTGTTATCCCACCTTCGCTGACTCCTGGCTCCATGTCACATGGCGCCCCGTAGGTGTGGTGTCAGTCGCAGGCCGGGCTGTGATTCAGAAATACATTTTATGAGACAGGAGTTGTGCCTTTATTTTAGCTCCTGCCTTGTCTTTCCTCTATGCGAAAAAGAATGTGTTACCAAGGAGAAAATGAGAGCTTGAGGTTCTTTGGAGCTCTGATCTCTGGTTCTGTTTGTGGCATTGGTGCCCTGCAAGCGCTGATCTCTGGTTCTGTTTGTGGCATTGGTGCCCTGCAAGCGCTCATCTCTGGTTCTGTTTGTGGCGATGATGCCCTGCGAGCGCTGATCTCTGGTTCTGTTTGTGGCGTTGGTGCCCTGCGAGCTCTGATCTCTGGTTCTGTTTGTGGCGTTGGTGCCCTGCGGCACCTGCTCTGATGACGGTGCACTGACAGCGCTTGTTTGCTACCCCAACAATGCCTGATTGATTTCTCCCAGGGTGCTTCCTTAAAGGCGCCCCTCCTCTCTCCTGAATGGTTTTCATAACTAAAAACTGTGGCCACACAGCGGCACTGGGCCACTCTCTCACTGACGCTGTCCAGGTGCTGAATTGCAGATTTGCCGACCACGTCCCAGGGTGGCTGGTTCCCACGTTCAGTAGGTCAGGCCAACCACCTGGTGAGGTCTGCAGCCACAGGAAGGTCACACCAGCCTTGGGCAGCAGCACAGACCTGCAGGAAAGCTACATGTAAGCAGCTTAATAACCTCCACCTTTCCATCACCAATCAGAAAAGATGTAAAGCTGTCATTTAAATGTTCTCCTGGTCTTGAGTGCTTTCCAGCATAGCATGATTTAAAGACTAAGGCTTCACTGTAGTTACACTGGAGATGTTCAGCATTTAATTGATTTTGCCTGTGCTGCCCTGTGCCTTAATACTGAAATAACTCAGAGTTTTGACAGTTTTTTTCCAATTTTATGTTGCCAGAAACAACTGTCAAAAAAAGAAATATGTTTCAATGCACTACATGAGAAGAGCTCTATGCGTTTGTTTTTTTCTGGCATAATATGCTTTGAATTACAGCTCTGACTTTTGAAAAACATCACGGAAACGGTGGCGTGTAGTCACTCAGCAGGAAGCTGTGTTGCATGGCCGGGGTGCGGGTTCGAATGCTGCTCCTCCTCACTGCATGCAGAGATTACGCACGTCCCCTCGGGGTCCCACTATATACTTCCACAGTCTAACAGAAGCTGTTATGGGTACGTCTATAATGCGGAATTACCCTTAATGTGCACCTTTGTCAGAGAAGGCAAAAGAATCTGCACAAATGGGATAGAGTGCCATTGCATGTGTTGCCCTGTTACAGGCTGTGGATTGCAGAAATCCTACATGGATAAACAGGTATTGAAAAGTGGCGGATAGATACACAAAAAGGACGTGTATATATCCAAAATGGATAAGTGGGTATTGAATAGTGGTGGATGAATACATAAACGGAAATGTGTTATATACCCAAAATGCATAAGCAGATATTGATAAGAGGTGGATAGATACACAAATGGAAGTGTGTTATCTACCCAAAATGGATATGCAGATATGAGTGCTTTATGATGCTCTCGTCTATAATGCACCACAGATACTTTATACTGCAGTACAAAGCATCCGTAAATGCTTATACCAACCATTATAATGCATTATGCAGGTATCTACTGTATAGTGCATTATAGATAATGGCTTCAAAAAGCATTAATAATGCATAATAAACATGGCATTAATGTGTTATGTCTTTTGATAAATATTTGTAGTCATGTTTATAATGCTTTATAAATGCATTATAATGGATTATGAATGTGTTTTTAAATTACTAAAAACATGGCCTTAAGTAAAGTGTTATCATTCATTCATATATCTATTACAATGTTCCTTGAATGATCATATCTTACCCTAGCTCCTTAAGTCACATACATGGTCCTATTTCACATATCAAACCAATTTCTTTTGGGGGAAAGTGCAACAGGAAAGAGACCACCAGCACCCAGGCAGCATCCAGAACATTCCTGCTGTCCACATGGCACAGATGTTTCAAAGGGATCACTTGCTGATTTGCATTAGTATGTTGTGTTAGATCTCTCAGATAGCCTACTTTCTTCAGTGGAACACAAAGTGCTGACCACATCATCAAACAGGCCGTGCAGTAAAAACATGAACAAACAAAATATCATTAAATATTGTAAACACATCACCTTTGGACCTGATGCAAATATTATTCAGTTGAATACATTTTTAGACTCTCGAAAGGTGCAGAGCAAGGTTTAAACTTACCTCCTTCATTCACATTTTTTGTGTTCAATCCCAGCACTAAATAAACGTATTGAGGTGAATAAAAGGATGAGAGTGTAATCCTTGACATTTTTAACATTTTGAACTTTTAGACTCCAGACTGTGAACCGAAATCCATTCATACATTTTCCATTGGAGCTACAGTGTGTGTCACATGATTGCCAGGACTCTACAACTCTTATTGCTGGTTGCTTGTTTAAGTGGACTGATGAAACTGACATTTAAATGTGATTCGTGGGCTGTGATTAAAAAATGAATGCAGTCCCCCATGATCAGAATATGCAATTTATATTCATATTACATTGTCATGACATTTTCAAATTTGTGTTTCATCTGAAGTGTTCTTTTATAAATAACGTCTGAAAATGCCTTCTTCACTCTTACCTCAGGATTACATTTGTGTGTCTGTAGTAAATATTTTCTAGGTGCTCTGTGTTTATACCCACAGCTGTTTCACATAGAATGTAATGCCACAGATTTCTATGCAAACTGTACATGTCTGCTTGCGTTTGTATTTGTTCTATAGATTTAAAATTTTTCTTCAAAATGTTAATTTTTAAGGTGACTTTTAAATAAGCACAAAAATATCATTAGGATGTGGAAAGAAATAAAGAACAATAACAGGCATAAAATAAATGAATTGGAATAGTCTGGGTCAATAATGAACAAAATTTGATTAGATTAGGTTTGTGTTTGCAGTAAGCAAGAATGTGACAGCCATTTTAGTGGTCTTATTGCTTAGCAGCTGCTAGATCGACTCTGACCAAATATGTCCAACAGCTCCCTCTGTGGGTCATTTCCAGCATTAAGGCTATAAATGAACTACATTTCTTATCCAAGCAACAATTCTTGTATTAGCTACTGAAGACTGCACCAACATTTTCAGTTATATTAAAGAATTACAGTTATGCTTAAATAATCTGGCATCAGTTTCAATCACAGCAGACTGGCTAATATGCTATCTGAAATGAGCCCTTCATAGCCCTAAACCCAGTAAAGTCAGCTTAGACATCCTTCACATATTAACCTAGGTAGTCCAACGTCAAAAAAGGGAAGATTTTTACTGGCTGCTATTAAAGTATAAGGGAGCTAATGACAATGGAAGTTCAAAGACATTAAAAAGCAAACAGACTGAGAAAAAGCAATCTGTTGCCCCCATAGCACCCCCCTTCCCCAGGATGTCCTTCTACTCCAAATAAAGGGATTTAAAGGGATTAGGGGAGAAATGTTTCGTCTGAGAGACACAGAGAACAGCAGTTGGCCCGTTTGCCTCTCAGTGGGTGAGATGATGTCGAGCCGTCTCTGGGATCTTTAAGCACTGTGTAGAATGCCGTCTTCTTGCACATAAATATTGCAGAGCTCGCCTGTCAGGACTCACACAGCACATTAAGTGGATCAATGTTGGGATGAAGGTGATACGATACCCATATTTTCTGAGAGGGAAAGTCGTCCGCTTGGGTGGCTCTCGGTAAGAAGCAGGGTACAGGAGCCCTTGTCAGACCCAACTATGTCAAAGTCGGCAGCATTAAAGAAGAGCATATTTCTGCTACTGACCAGGTGGAAAGTGACTCATTGTATGGCCATTGAGAGCTGAAGACACAGCCTATTGCTACTAGCATTCACTCAGGGAACATGTGCTGTGACCTCATCCTGAAGGCTAATCTGCAGTGCTGGGCATTATTATATAACATGTATTTCACACATATCGCATTGCATATATCCATGTATAAAAATTCACCATTTTAAAGACACCACATTTAAAGAGGAATCAGGGATATATTAGTTTAAAAAACAGTGACAACACTGTTGGCATCAGAAAAATCATTTTTAGTAACGGCAGATAAAACAAATGACAGACATGTCACTTTCAGTGTCACGATTCAGCGTTAATCAGCATTCGTCTCACTCATAGCCTCCAAATTCAGTCAATTACAATGATTATTCCTGCACAGTGAGTCATAAACCAAACTGTTTCTAAACATATAAAATACTGTTTTTAGATCTAATGTATAAGATCTTTCAATCCTCCCATGAAGTCGTCACCTAACTGTTCTGGCAGTAAGAAAGAGAAAATCCATCCATCTCAGACAGATATTACACATGGTGGATGCCTTCTACACATGGGAGGCAGATTGTGGCTTCATCGCTGATACATAACAGACAGGAAAAAAATGCCCATATATAGAAGAAAAGAATGCAGTTTAATTACAGTCGAAAAGCCCTTTAAGGCAACAGCGATCTGCAGAAGGAAGCCGTTAGACAGAAATACTATGCCTCATATGAAGAATATCACAGTTATCAGATATGAAACCACTCCGTGTTTAATTATGACTGTGGCACAAGCCCTTTCCCCTTTCCTGTGCTTCCTGGGATGGATTCGCAGCCCTCAGCTGCTCTGTACTGGAAAAGTGGAATGGAAGATGAATAGATGGACGATGCACTTTATTGGGTACACCTACCTGCCACTGGCTAGTACCTGCTCTGATAGATTAGAGTTATAGATATCAAAGGTAAGACAGAGGGCTGTAACAGGGGAGAGATATAGGATGTAGAGATGAGGGCGGGGAAGACAGGGGATATCGTATCCAGGTTGTTTTTATTCTTTATTGTGATACAACCATCTAAAAATGTATCATGCTACACTCTGACAGCAGGATGGAACTGGAGTTAGAAAAAAAAGCATGAATCGGTCAGACAGGGTGCTTATGCAGCGTCAAAGTCATTGTATGGGTGACTAACTAGCACAAGTCAAGCGGCACTGCATTACTGGTCTGCAAAACCAATAAAGAATCATACTCAACACAGTGCCAGTAATGTGTTAAATCCAATAGCAGATGGCACCAAGGGAGATGTGTTTGAAAAGATATGCAAAATTTGTCAGCATTCAATCAATGTCTGGTTGACAATTATTACTTTGCTATATTCATGCATAAGTCTTTGCAGGGCAGCATGTGGCTCAGTGGGCTAAGCCCCAGTGTCTGTGATCAGAAGGTTGCCAGTTTAAGCCTGGCCTTGCTATGTCTACAGGTTAGGGTTAATGTTCATGCAAAATGTACCACACTGCAGGACATCTTGGAACAAGTATCAGCCTTAATGTAGATGTCTGCGATTCAACAGCACTCCACTGGGTGGCCTCATTCCCCATCGCACTAAAATAGAGAGGGTGTTCCTGTAGCATGTCTACCAGTGTTCTCAGGATGTCTGCCAGCCACATGACAGGAGGCCCAGCGGTCCTGAGTATATAAACAGGTCAGGCAGACCGGAGGCCTCGCTTTCAGTGATGCAGCATTGGGCTTCACTTGCACAGATGCCTTGATCACTCAGTTCTTCTAAAACACTTTTTTTCAATTTCTAAAATTTCTAACATCGAAAGTAGTTTTAAACTAAAATACCCAGGGAGGTATTTCTGGAGTGATTCAACCTGAACAGCAGCTTAGGAGTCCTAAAGCAGTAACACTCCTGGGAGTTGAAACCTGAACTTTAGTTTATGTCATGTTAACCCTATGCTACTTGCTTTGCCAAAGAATACTCATTGAAAATGATCTATATAATAGCTAAAACAGTATGCAGGGGGATTCTTTACAAGTAGGTATTACATAACTGACCTGTCACAGCATTTAGATACGTTTAGATATGATGGGTACCCGCAGATAGTTGCTGAAACAGGCAGATTTTAATGTTCTGGAATTTTACGGGCGGGTATGCGTGCGGGTAATTCATTACACACCGGCGGGTAGCAGGTCAATCAAAACAGTATTATAGCCTGCAAAAATAACATATAAGTGAAAATATCTATGTATTAGACAAATCGTCATCATCACAGTGTGTTCAGTATGTCGGGGGTACCTTGATAACTGCCTCGACAAACATTCACATACACGTCTGAATCCTGGCTGGAGCGTGCCGTCGTGTTCTCTCTTTCACGCTCATCACAGTATGGATAGCTTAGATCTATCCGATTTGATTTTGTGTTAAACTGACTTTTTTGTTTCAATTCAAAATTCATGTAGGCCTAGCGCTTGTCACGTCAAAAGCTGCATTGAAAAAATTATTGTGTGTAATTTATCACGGGTACGGGCGGGTAACGGGCGGAATGTTAACGGGCCCGGGCGGGTGCGGATTTAACTTTGAAATAATCACGGGTGCACGGATGGGTGTGGTGCTGTACTGTGCGGGTGCGGGCGGGTGCAGGTCTTCAAAAGTGGACCCGTGCAGGACTATGGGGTGTACCCCTGCTTAGGGTGTACCTCTGCTTAAGGTGTACCCCTGCCTAGGGTGTACCCCTGCTTAGGGTGTACCCCTGCGTAGGGTGTACCTCTGCTTAAGATGTACCCCAGCTTAGGGTGTACCTCTGCTTAAGGTGTACCCCTGCCTAGGGTGTACCCCTGCCTAGGGTGTACCCCTGCTTAGGGTGTACCTCTGCTTAAGGTGTACCCCTGCCTAGGGTGTACCCCTGCTTAAGGTGTACCCCTGCCTAGGGTGTACCCCTGTCTAGGGTGTACCTCTGCTTAAGGTGTACCCCTGCTTAGGGTGTACCCCTGCCTAGGGTGTACCTCTGCTTAAGGTGTACCCCTGCTTAGGGTGTACCTCTGCGTAGGGTTACCTCTGCTTAAGGTGTACCCCTGCCTAGGGTGTACCCCTGCTTAGGGTGTACCCCTGCTTAGGGTGTACCTCTGCTTAAGGTGTACCCCTGCCTAGGGTGTACCCCTGCTTAAGGTGTACCCCTGCCTAGAGTGTACCCCTGTCTAGGGTGTACCTCTGCTTAAGGTGTACCCCTGCTTAGGGTGCTTAGGCCACCGTCACTGTCACCACTGTGATCATCTGCTACCAGTGCAATTCCCTATCACTGCTGCCAAATTTAGGTAGCGGCTTTTGTCCAGCATCTCCTGTAAGACCTGGCTGCCATAGGTAGCTCAAGCAGAAATGGACATAGCTCATATCCTCCCCAATGTCAGCAACCCTCCCTGCCCCTGGATGGCACTGTACCATGAAGACATCAATATATAGGCTACTGCATATTTATATATATATATTGAATTACACACGGCAATTCCACTCAAAAGACTTGAATTCCATAGATCTCACAACTTGGCCATAAATCACGGCTTATCACACTGTGATGGAGCGGCAGTCACAGCACAGGGAACCAGCACCCCACAAAGGTTCAGCGCCACTTTGCCAAACAGCAAGTGCTCCCACTCAATCAAAAAGTCCAATTAAACGTGTGAGAAAATGATAAAAGCTCGTCTCTCTCCCGGCTTCAGCCAGGGAGACAGGGATACCCATTTGAAATAGCAGCATCACTGTCGGTAAGAGGAGAGAACAGAGACGGTTCCCTGCTGCCGAGCTTGATCTCCCTGGCCCCTCCCTCGTGTGTCACCCTGCTCACCCCCGGCACAGCAGACCCTGCACCAGACCACACCAGGAAATCTCCCAGCCAGTTCAGCATCAATAAGGGCCCTTCTGCACCAGTGAGATTTATATAAATCCTGTAAAGAGACAACTTCTCAATAAACTTCTCCTTATTCCTTTCTATAAAACTAGGATTACATTTAGGAACTACATTTAGCAGCTGTCGCAGTAATCACATCATTTTGGAAAAATGCGCAGGAGAAAATTAAAACTGAGCATTAGATTAAATCAATAAATGTAGATTTCTCAGTTTTGGCAGCAGGTTCACTGGAGGACAGAGTCACTGGCAGCTGATACATAACATCTAACTACCAGGTACTGTGTGCAGTCGCTCCCCACATCCCCACAACAGACAAGGGAAATTTAAAAACAGAGTGTAGCAATTCAACCATGTTATGTATAAAACTTAAGACCAGCAAAGCGGAGCAAATCAGACACTGTGGACGTCCAGCAGACAAAAGCAGGAAATCCAGAGTCAATCGATGTTCAACAAAGGGCGTTCGTAAAAAAAAAATAAAAGAGGTATCTCCAGATTAAATTTAGAAATGTGGAAAACAACAAAAGTTAAATATTAAGCTGTGAATACAGATAATATGAAAAGACATAGACATTTATACTAGCTATGTAATCCTGCACAAGCAGGTCATCATCATGGGTGTGTTGCTGTGCCTCGATCACCTTTGACCATTACTGTGACTGTCACATGGTTCCCGAACAATGATGGGAAATTTTTGATAAAACATACAATTGGTGAATGGAACTTGTTGAGGACCTCTAGATCAGAGGTGGATAGTTCAGGTCCAGAAAATAAAAATCCATACCAAGATTTTGTTTTAACCAGGTTTGAAAGGGCCACAGTGGGCAATTTTGGCCAGGACATTGGGGAAACACAATAAAAGATGTATGAAGGAAAACTGGTAACACTTGTCAATGTCACAAATACATTATTCAGCTAAATTACAGGCTAAATTACAGACATTATCTCAAAATGTACGTTTAGAGATATACTGACAGGGAACTTTGCAGGAATTACACCTCAGATTAATTTTACCCTTTTAGAATGAACTGTAGTGACCTACACTTCAAACGGTATATTTTTTATGTTTTCCTATGCTAGGGCACAAATCTGTGAAAATGTCACTATTTTCAATATGTATTTGCAAACTGTAACAAGTATTACAAACCCTTTTTATCCACATACCAAACCAGATCGATCAGAAGCCATTAACATGGATTACATCTGCTCCAGTTGCACTGCTTTTAAATTATATCAGATAGTGGCCACTTTTATGAATTATATACATAAAAAGTAGGTATCAGAACAGATTTAAAATACAGTACAGAAAGGTGGTATATGTTTATTTAAACTTCTGTAAAACAATCTATAGTCCAGATTAACACTTAGAGTTCAGGCCTGACCAATCAGAACCACATGGCTCATTTTCTACTCGCACAGAGGAACAATGCAAAAAAGAGTTTGTTAGCTTATTAGTACATCAGGAGAAGCCACACATATACAAACCTGTGAAAAATAATTGATGACTGAAATGTTTGTTTCCAGGGTCAGATCAGGCACTGTACAAGGACAAGTGTGTTAAATTAATCTGATTCCCATATAACAATGCAAACCGCTTAGCAACCACTCACAGGGCATTTTAATGCAGCACCCCTCACTTTATACACATGCTCACACATTGCTTAGAGATCTGCATATTTGTTACATTCTACCACCAGCACACCTGGATCTTCTTAGGAAGGCCTGGGTGAACAGTTAACTGCTTAGAACAAAACCACAACATCCAGTTTGTCAGTATGTTATATTTAATATTACATACAGGTAACAGGCGCTATTTAAGAGAAGAATTCGGTCATACCATTATTTATTTCAGTGGAATTCCATTGGGGCAGAGTGTGGCTCAGTGAGCTAAGCCTATGTGCCTGTAATTATAAGGCTGCCAGTTCAAACCCAGCCTCAGCACATCTGTGGGTCCTTGAGCAAGGCCCTTAACCCCCCAGCTCCCTGGGTGCTGCTACAGGTGGCTGCTCTTTACGGACAGCTTACTCTACAAAGAGCAAGTCGAGGGAGGCATAGTGATAATTTCCCCACAGGGATCAATGAAGTATCTATTACTATAATTCCATCCCATTTTAGTATTTGCAGTTGGGAAACTGGAAACTTCTAACCTTCCATAATAAAAAAAGCCCCTCGCTATGGACAGGTATCCTGCCCGGGGTGCCCTCTGCCACAAACACTGTGGACTCTAGTCTGTCAGTGAAGCCATTCAGGATAGGTGGTTGTGCAAAATGGCTGCATATATAAAAATATTTTCACAGCAGTAACTCAACAGAGTTCTGAATCCAAAGCAAAATAGAGTGTATCTTTGTCATTCGATTTGAGAGAAAATCATTACAAGTCCATGTAGAGTTTAACATGTACCCTCTTTATAAGTTTGGACATCTACAGAAAAGGCAAGCGAAACTGTGGCCCGCAGAAAGCTCTAGAAATGGTCATACATGTGGAGGGTGCACTCCAGCTGCCAGCCCACACGTTGGTAGAAGGCGATCTGCTCTCTCAAGTAGGCCTGCATCATCTTCTTGAAGTCCACCACCCGTCGCCTGTGGAAGTGGTTCATCTCTGCCTGAAGGGCAAAGCCCACGGCCTGGCAGCGCTTCCGCACACCCTCTGCCTCGTCCTGGCCCATCTTCCCCTCCTTACTCATTCGCTGGCTTTCCTTCACCTTGCCGAATGCACCTGGACACAAAGTGCAAGAGCCTGTGTGAGTGACACGCACTGACAGCTTTAGAAGTGTTGGGAGAGAATGTTGCTCGAAACGGCATGCGCGTGCCCGGGGGGGGGGGGGCAGCTCTGAGAGTAATCTTCAGATAATAATAACAACAATATATTTTGATAAATGTCAAACTCTTCTAAGGTGTAATGATAAAGTATGATGCGGTTTGTTATAGGACTGTTATTAGGATATTCTTTTTGTTATGCTATAGTTGGTGTCCTAACATCTTGATCCATGCACCCCTTCCGAAATCTGAGCACCTGTCCCTCTAATGGTCCTTGCTGTGTATTATTAGGACATGCAGAAAGATTCTGGTAATACCACTGCTGATTAGAACTGCACAGGCCAATCAGAGCCTCTTGCTCCGTATCACACATAATGTAATGGTATATTTTGTGTTTGTCACACTCATACAGATTGTAGAATTTACCATCCTATTTATAACAATGGATGTGAACAGAACCATTATAATCCATTTATGCTGATTCACTGCTACTAAGATCCAGGAAGCTCAGCACCAAGACCATACAGTGGAACGTCATATTCTACTTGCAATGTCTGTCAGACAAAAGTTACTTTTGGAGCCGGCAAATGCATCACGATCTGGGCAATCGTAGAAGTATTATAACAATGGGACTAGATCACACCCTAACCCTGACTAAATTCTTAAGTTTCAATTGACACAAGATCGAAAACAACCTTCAGAACATAAAACAGCAATTATCACATTAATTCAATGTAATTTTTCATTAATTACATGATACGGAATTGCAAAGCACGGGATAAGTGAGGAAGCAATAAAAATACAGATGACAGAACTGAGTGCGCCAATGATGAAACATTTTCAGAATGCTGAAACAGAATTGTGGCTAAAAAGCTTTACGGAAATTACCCAGTTCCTCAAAGTCAAATAAAACCACTGTCTGAGCAAACAGGACTCTTTGGGTATTATGTTGATGTCACCAGTAAAGCAGTTCAATGTTGCATTTATTAAAGATTTACTCTTGACCTAATTTGAGCAAAACTTTATCTTCCCACATCAAGAGAAAAGATACTAAGTTGAGGGCGTATATCCACTTAACCCTCTGCTGCGGAGCAAAGTATGTGGGTATGGCTAGCATTGTACAATGATCATCCTTACCAAATATTCAAACCTTTCTAGATATAGTTCATTCAACTCATCTGGCATCCAAATCAAGTGTTATTAGAGGACAAAAGTTCTATAGCCTCAGGCTGGACACCAGTTTATGTTGCCAATGGCCTGTAAATGCAGAATTGAGAAGGTAGAAGAGAGAAAGTTTGTTTGACTTGGGAGGAAACAATAGATATAAATATGGAAAGCTCATGTCCCCACTGTATTACAATGACCTCCTTCTCAGCCGTGAGTGATACATACTATCTGAGTAAATGGATAATAGACCCTCCTCATTGTCCAGCCTGCAGACATGCTGCAGAAAATAAGAGGATAAGAGAATAAGAACAGTGGTAGCAGACATATCTGACAGAGAGGAAGAAAGAAATACTGTTATGAATTAAGGATAAATGACCAAATATTAAAATGCATGTTTGAATGAGTGGCTGCATTTCATTATTCACTGACCATCCTCCTGAAGGTGACATTGTCTCCAAAGCTTCTGCAAAGCATCAGCCCTTTCTTAGGCTAAGGGAGGAGCCAGACAACATTCACAACAAACGCCAAAAGGGCTCCTTCCCAGATCCTTTATAGTAAGTCTACATCATATCATTTCAGACCAGCAACCCATCAGTTTTCCGTAACTGCTTGTCCTATTCAGGGTCATGGGGGGGGCCTAGATCCTATGGGCACAAGGCAGAGAGTCAAACCCAGGTCCTTACAGTGTGAGGCAACATTGCTAACCACTGCACCATGGTGCCACCCCCAGACCCGTAATACCCTTAACATTTTTATTACTTTCAAAAGCTGCATAAATACTTGTAGATTGTCAGAGGCTGTCCTGGGATGCAAATGATGCAACTACACGTCTATAAATATGAACAGCAGTCAAAGCAGGGGCGCCGCAGAAGATCTGGGCCTCGCAAAAGCATGTCGCACTGAGCCCCCAACCCAGTCCAGTCCATTTATGTTCCAAATTTTTTAGGGACCCCTGTCACTGGAATTGTCCGAACCCTAAGCCCCTTACAGGACCCCCCAAATGAAAATTTCAATACTCACTCAGTCCACAGTATATGTTTGCGAGAAAATTTCTGTGGACTTCAGTGAGTTTTGAAAATTTAACAAAAGTTTTTAGTTGGATTACATGAAGGCTGAATGTGCTGAGGTTCCCAGTACTGTTACATATGATAGCAACACCTGATCTCATCTCAAAACAAAGAAAAAGTTTTGAAAATTTGCTCTTCAGTTGTCTGTATTCTCTCTGAAGCTACTGCCGTATTTGGTCATTCTGATGGATGTATGGATGGATGGATGGATGGATGGATGGATGGATGGATAATATGAAAATTTCCTTGTAATGTTTTTGCTAACCACACAAAGCCAGCATAGACAGAACTGGGGGCTATTAAATCTACAGTACTATCCACTGCATTACTATACTTCACATAATGGGTGTGTTTGTATATATAAAACCCTGAATGTCAACAGTATGACTTGTCTAATTTAGACTGGAATAAATCTGGCTACACAAATAAGTGTATTGTGTTGGGGGAGGAGGAGTGTCATGAGAGTCATGTCATCGGTGCCGAGCACTGCAAAGACCCCGATGGTGCACAGTGGAGTGAGGGTTCACAGGCCAGCCCTTTGTCATCCCCCTGATGAAAGGCGGCTGTGCTGCTCCCTCTGTCCCGTACACGGACACGGAGTAACGCCGTCCCAGCTGCAGGAGTGTCTCAGCAACTGGATCAACAAACCCTGTTGGGAAATCCTCACCCTTTTCCCCACAAAGGTCGAGACTTTGCAAAAATATTCCTTTATGGAAATGCACAAGAGCTCGACTTCTGTTTTCATGTTACTCAATTACCGTGGTTAGTCTTGTTTGATTTCTATGAGTGGGAAGCAATCGATATATATAATGAAATCCTGTCCCCGACGTCTTCCATTTCATCTTCTCTGTGAATATTTTGCTGGTAATTCATTTAAAGTGCTCCATTCAGTACCTAAAATGATCCCAAGTATGAAAATGAAGCAGCAGAAGACAACACCAAAAACTCAAGGATCGTTTAACAAATGGGGAAATATAAAGCTATGAAACATTTTCATTTCTCCTTGGTTGAAGACTGTCAAGAACAGAAAGAAAAAGATGAACAGAGAGGTTTAAGACCTTCTCAAGCCATCAGAAAGTTTTTATTCTCACACTAAAAAAAAGATCATTGTAACTATCAGCAACATGTTGTTTTGTTGCTGTTCTTGGGTAAATATGTCTCTTCCGTACTCTGCTGTGCTCAAACGGCTCCTCAGGCCAAATCCTTCTGCAGTCATACACCATTCGCAGACACTGCAACTTTAAATTCTACTTCTACAACCTCCGTTTTTTGTGTGGACAGCGACTGATTCTTTTTAAAGGACTTTAAATTTTAGTATTGAAGTTGTTCATTTTTTCACTCTTAAAAACTGCCACAAAAAAAATAATTTACATCTTATATGAGGCATACAAGATATGAAACCCTGAACTGGGAAAATGAAAGAAGGCATAGAATCCATCTGCAAAGGTCCTGGTAGCTTGGAATACGGGCTATATCTTCTGCAAGGGGGTCTGTACCAGCTGCAATACATTGTGTACCAGAGAAGAAAAGGTTTAACTCACAATACTGTAGACACTTTGTACAGCACAAAGACTTCATAAGACATGCTAACAAAGTACACTATAATAAGATATTGGTCAATACTGTCCAATTACACACCTCTCAGGCAAAGCGTGCAGGCAAATATTATCCATGTCATTGCTGTGTCACCAACAGAGGGAATGTAACATTAGTTTCAGAGGAAATTTAATATTTTAAGTGCATGGGCTTTTAACTAATCTATTACAGAAATGAGAGAGGGACTGATCATGCCTTGTGCTGTGGAACAGAATGCGATAATCATCATGACAGTCCTTCATGGGAGCTTCTCATTTATAATTTATAGTTTAGAATCCTACAGTTTCTACAAGGACTAGCAGCAACACTTCTGATCACATTACAAATATCTGGACCTTCACCAAGAATCACAGCAAAGGAAGAGACCAGAGCAGGATATTAAAAAGCTAGGATATTGAAATCTTACTATCATTGTTTGCACATGACATTATTTGCCTCTCTGAATCTAAAGACACTTTTAACAGACCTGGAGAAATGTTCCAAGTTTAAGCTTTAAAAAGTTCACTTTCAGCTATCATTCTCCGCAATACATTAAATCCAGCTCTTTTCTCCATCATCCTCTCCTTCCAAAAAAGCATGAAGAAAACAAAAGAGTGGGTTTAAACGAGAAACCAACAAGGAACTTTCAACACCAGTAGAGAAGCCAGCATTTACTGAGACACGCATTGCGGTAAATGTTGTTGCAGTGTTCGAATGGGGAGACAGAGAACAGCAGGCCAATTGAGAAACCTTCATCATTTCGCCCATGTGCAAAACAAGGAGGCCCAGCTTGTCATCTGGCAAACTTGAAGATTGTTGTCAAAACATAAACAGGCAGCTGAAGTAACAGTACAATGGCTGGTGCCTGTCGGGAATGTTTGTCTTTTAGACAGAGGGGTATAAATGTGATTTAGCATTGGAACCGGACTCCAGTGGTCACAAACTCGATCAGCTTAACGTCCCAGAATCCCATGGTTTCATTGTATGACTTTGATAAATAAATTTTGCATTACTTCCTGACTAAGAAAGTTTCAACATAAACAGTAAAGAAATGATGGAGATATATTTTATACATTGTTACTGGTTTATGTGTGTTAGTAGTGATAACTGTTTAATTTCATATTATATCTGCCTTCAACTGATGCACATCATTAAAATCCTGCAAGCATAGGCTTTTACATTTGATGAATCCTGCAAGCAAAGCAATGGTTAGAACAGCAATTCAGCTTTCATTGTATGAATTATGAAATGAAAACAAACATTAACTGGATGTTGCTGGAACAACAACAATGTATTCCCCAGACGGCCCCGTCACCCCCTCCTCCCATCGAATCCTTTGCTACAGTCTGGTAGGGTGTGCCCCTTCCTTGTGCCCGATGCTGCGCGGGTCAGCTTCCATCCCACCCTGCCAGCCTACTCAGGATATGCAGTTAGAAGACTGATGGGCGAAATTATAAACATTCTTTTTTACTACCTGAAAAATAACCCTTAACAGAAGCAAACATCCTCCCTGTCTTACTGTTAGCCTACAGCTGAGAATAAACGTTCAGCAAAATATCTAAATATTACATATCCTGAGGTTTTTTCCTTTGTGTAAGAAAATTATTAAATAACACCAGCATGGTATTTCAAAAGGCAATACATATGATAGAAAAATCTATGAAATTTTCTATTATGGCATACAATAAATACAAAACATTTACCCTTCTGAACATGAATGATGTCTGGGAAGTTGGCCAGTAGGCCCTGGTAGTATGAGAGTCTGTCCAACACATGGAAGAGGTCGTACTTTGGCTGTCCTGCAAACATCTCCCCAATGTTCTCAAAGGTCTGGCCTGTATGGGAGATGGCACTGTTCAGGGCATCTGAGCAGTGAGGGGGGTCAAGGGTGAAGGTCTGGCTAATGGACTGGAAGGCATACCCAAGTCTCTGGAATGCCTTACGGAAATCGCCCACATGCTTGCGGACCAGCTCGGACACCACGTGGGCTGACTGCATGATGCTCTCATCCATACCCTTGGCGAAGTTCTTGAAGATACCTATCCTTTCCTCCACTTTCCGAAAGTCCAGGTGCTCATTAGGGATCTGCAAGGTCAGCAGGAAATGAGCACCTACCATCTCATCCCGTTCTGCCCTGCGCTTCCCCAGCTTCCACTGCCGGTGCTCGGTGCACAGGAGGAAATGCTGGAAGCCTTCGTACTGTGAGAGCACTGGATGGCTGGTCATGTGATCCATCCACAGAGCCAGGCGGCGCTGGCGCTTCTCAATGAAGTTATCCTCAAAGCGCCCTGTGGTCTGTTTCTCAGGTAAGTGGGGCAAAGATATGATCGTGAACTTCTGCAGCAGCCTGGTGTACAGCCAGTCAAACTGTTTGTAGCGTCGATACACTGGACGACCTGTGTGACTCGGTGTGATGCGGTAGGAGATGTATGTTTTGATACCTCTAAACTTGGTCTGCTTGGTGGGATCCTCAATGGAGCAAGAAAAAGGCTTGGGGCTGTCCTTCCACTGGGGGCCTAGAGGACCCATTTCAATGGAATAGGACTCTGCTCTCTTAGCCGTTAGGAGTACATCGCCCAGTACAAATGCCTCCACCCCGGAGCGCACAAAGCTTGAGAAGCGGTTCAGATTCCTGGTTACCATGCTGCCCCTTTGTGAGCTACACATTCTGTCAGCTCTCTCTGTGGGTCTGAGGTGATGGCGAACGGTGGGGCTGCTGCAGGGACTTCCACAGCTCCTCTCATTAGTGTTGGCACCTTGCTGGGGATGTCCCTCTTCCTCCACTGACAAACTGTCATCCCAGTCATCCCAGCTATTGTCATCTTCACAGCTCTGCTGGCCACCCGCAGGCATTTCCTGAGTGGGCAGGAAGCACCACTGATTTCCAGAAGAGCCAGCTGGGCTTGGGGAGCACCCCCTCAGACATAAGTCAGGCCGGATTATTTCCACATAAGATGCTGGGAAGAGACCCATCTGCCCTCGACTGTTCTCACCCTGTAACCAACCATCTATAGAATGCTCATCAAAAATGGTTAGTTCCTCATTCTCCAAAATGCTGATCTCTTCTTTGTTTTCACTATGGAAATCATAGAGAGCCTTGGCTTTTAGTGACATATTTACTAAGTTAGTTCCTTTTTCTTCTTCAAATAGAAAACAATGACAGACTGCATTTGAATATATATAGAGTGCAAACACACTTCTCTTTTAGATCAATGCTTCGGCTCCCTCACACATAACTGCTCTACCACTTGCTCCATTTGTGAAAGTTTAGATTGAAACCCTGGAACACAGATGAAATGCCAGAGAAGCTAACGGCTCATCCAGTTATAATACCTAACAGTCCACAACTGATATAAAAACTTGTACACTTCTTCAGCTGTAAAATTTAAATGGAACCTTGATGTGTGTCAGGTTTCACTTTAGAACGCACAAATGATTTCATGTATATGCATTTTCACTTGTTTTACATTTCAAAGTAAAACAGAATAGTCAGTAATAAAAACAAAAAGTAGGCCTACATCTATATAATACAAGCACTTGATGATTAAAACATTACAAAACCATTTTAAATTAAATTTTCATTACAGTTTAATATTAATTACTACTTTAAATATATTAGATTTAATTTCAACTGCTCAAAAGATGGATATATGGATTTATCGTGGTACCGTGGTACTTCAGCACACAATGTCTGTAACAAAACTGAAAAGATCTTTTCAAATATTTATTTCACTTAATAACTCTCAACTTTTTTCTCGAATTTATTCTTACTTTAATTAATTTTTCCCAGCGGCTCCGGTAATTAACCTTCATCTCCCAAAAAAGAAACATCTGCCAAAGAATAAGCGGCCAACTCCCTTAGGCGAAATAATTCAGCTGGAGAATTGGACCGATAGTCCGTTAAAATGGCTGTATCACTTTAAAACTCCCAAAGAGAAGTCTTCAAATGTTATAATCCTTTACATTTGATGGGATTTGATAGATAAATCAGCCGCGAGAAAAACAACAAGAATCAGACGGCGAGGACTGCAACTGGCAATCCGTGTCCAGCATCCCACCATCATGTTCCAAAGTCTTCGTCAGTAAGTGCACTTAATGAATCTAAAACAGTGCCTGACATACATTCCTTTATTTTTACCCTGTTTGGGATGCTTTTATTAATCTGGACTTGCTTTCTTCTGGTAAATCGAATAGTAATGTGAAGAATGCAGTCTCCAAATTACGATAACAGTTTGATCCAAGTTATTTTTTATTCTTCTTGAGGCGTACGTCGTACCACAATTCCCGACGTTTGTGACGGGCAAGCCGCACCACCCTCCCAGCGCCGCAAAGCGAAATGCGGTAAATAGCGCAGCAGTGCCACTCAGAGGCAAGACGCGTCTTAATCTTATTGACATAAACTTACGTTCACGGGTATTCGTGATGTACACAATATACGGAAACATCCTGTAGAACAGGCAAAAAAAAATGTAATCAATGTCACCTAATCCAAGCACTAGCTTCACAGTTGTTTTCTTGTATTATCCTATACAGTAGGCTATTTGTATTATGAGAAAAAGCAATTCGATGGTTAATTGATAATGTGATAATAGCGTTAATTCGACACTGGCCCAGTACCGACATGTAGACTACCTCCCAGCGCTTGTGCCCCTTTCCTTTACATAATGAATTCCTCCCGCCGCGGTCCAAAGACATAACTTCTGAATTTAAATTGCTCAATGCTGTGAGCACCTTGCAAAGACTTGGTATTCGATCACGGCTGTAACTTGGATACCATATCTATGTATTCCGTGATAACAAACTAAATCACAATAGGCCGTTATCCAAAATGACAGATGTTCATTCAAGAATTTCTATACAGGGGCAAAAATACATTTGTGACATATTCTCATTTGTTGTCGAAACTCCGAGAAGCAAGTTAGTCGTCCAACTTAATTTTCCGCAGGGAAAAAAATACTGTAGCAGAATTTCCGATTAAGGTCATGTTTTAATAAAAGCAGACAAGCTCTATTACAAATCGAGAATGTAAAACAGTACACGGGTACAAAATGTATTATTTACAACATATACAGATACACACATCAAATAACAGAATTACATATATGAGCAGCGCCATGCAGAACATGCCGTATCCTGGATTTACTGACCGTACCCGCGGCGTCATGCCGTCTCCCTATCAACAAGCTGCGATCGTGAAGTACCATCGGTTGTCTTAGATAACCGTGTAATTCGTAAATATATACTTGCGTGGAGAAATTTAGTATAATAGTGTAATACCTTAGCGATGCCAAATGTGTACATCGTTTCTTTGTCTGACAAGACTATTAATGCTGTTGTTATAATGTTTGGATTTGCGTTCAGTACAGTTTGGGCATTGTAAACGGCTTGGCATTATGCCATAAAGGTAAAGTTTGTGACAGCTAAAATATGTCTGACATAAAATAGTGCCATTATAATTTACTATAGCTTTGTTTCATATGGTAAGTTTTAACTTGGACTTCATTCAGTGTAACCTACCTTCTAAAAGGTTCTAAGTCTAATCGCAGGGCTGGACCCTTTTATCAAGGTAATTGCTCCAAGTGAACATTAGGTTGTTTAAGTCTAAAACCTGTATGTCGCTGCACATAATGGTGTCTGTTAAACAACACTGATACGGTTAGAAGCTTATTGAAGACGTGCAAAACACCTTAAAAGGTAAACTTGAAAGAACTGACAGGCTGCACACACACTTCTATATTTCACAAATTATTCTGTCATCTTTACAGAACAAAACCTTTTTAAACAGTTGAATTATTTTTGCTGTTAACGATCTACTACTTGGTTTTGGAATTTCACAACTAATAGGAGCAGTTATTATACGTGTCCTTTGACTAAAAATATCTGTTGTGGATTTATTAGGCGTTTGATTTTGTTCGCTTATAGCACATTACTGCTGTTATTTTTAACCATCACCTGCAATAAGAAGAAACATTCTAGTTATTTTGTTTTTCTTAGCAATTCTTTTTGGAATTTAAAGGGGGTTTTTGTGTCGTATAAAATGTCGTATAAAAAGAAATACGCGTGATTAAACATGTCACCAGTAGATGGCGCACAAAGTGCTTTATATCTCTATCGTATAATAAAAATGTCGCTGCATACGGTAAAGTATTTTATCTGCGGTCGACTGAAAATGTGACTATTTGAGTAAGTTTTCTGAAGGCAACAGGAGCTAATTTGTTAGCCGAAGAAACGCAAGCGTCTCACCTTGTTTACGAGGTGTTTAATTTGCTCTCTCTCGTATTGCGACCTTAATTCGAAGCTGCCAATGCGTTTAAACAGCCACTTAAGTATATAAAATAAAAATAGTTATATGTTGATACAAAATGGCATTTTTTCCCCCTTTTGTTCTTTACTGACAGTTTTCTGGGGGAATCTCCCCACAAATGATTTTTGTCTTTGTGGAGTGATTATGCCCTCTGTGTGTTGCGCAGGACTGATCCTCGATCCTCAACAGTCAGTAAGATAAATTGTCACCTCTGAATGATCCAGTTTGTGAATACATTCTTGTGTATGCCCTGCAATGGACTGGCATCCCACCCCATGCTGCATGTACTGATTAAATGGTTGGAAGATGGATGGACCCAATGTGCTGACTACTACAACTGGTATTCATAACATTGAGTGTTCAAATGCAGTTTACCAAAAACCATAGCACTCAACAACAAGATTTTAATGTTAAGACTTTTATTTTACTCTTCAAGTGCATGTTTTATTATGTTCACATAAAAACCCAAAATAAGGTACACCCACAAGGGGAAATGATTATGGCAGGGTTACCAACTCTTATGCATCTGCCATGAAACTCATGCTTTTAGACTGCCATGCTTATGCAAAAAATGTTACGGCAAATGTGCATTATTGCATTATAAACCTAAAATTATCCACACCGAAAGCGTTGGGGTAGTTTGCAAACCCTACAGACCTTTTATAAGGTAATAAAACTGTTACATACATGTAAAAGCGTGTGCAGACTAGAATTGAAAATCTCACATCAGCCAGCTGACCAAAGTTAGCAAACCTGTCATGGAAAATCTATTGCTCTTTAAAACGTGTCTCGGTCATCTTGATTAGACTACATGATCTCATCAACATCACAATTTGCAGCACAATGGGCATGAACACTTCTAGCATGGAAAATCTATGCGTGACAGTTTTTTGCAGCAATTACTGTACAAGAAAAATCAGTAGTCAATAGGAGCCATCTGTTGATGTCAGTGACAGCCATATACCTTCCACCTTCCCTGCTGGAATAAATTCACCAATTGCATTTAGACATGGTCATCTGTCACAAAACAAAAAATGGTAAAAAAGGTACATTGTCACAAATGACAGTAAAAGCTATCATGCCTGTCTACAATAGCCCTCATTCTTCATCCAGGAAAAAAATCTATTGTTCACTGGGTCAAGCTATATAGCAAGTTGTCTAGTACTGCCCGACTGTGGGAAAATATTAATCAACACTATCTCTTGATATGATGCCACACATTTTTTTATTCTCCTCCTCTCTCCTCATATAATCCTGTTTTCTCTGTTCTTCCTATATCCCCCGTCTTCCTGACCTGTCTGCCCCCTATAATGTGGTTTGTATATGTATGGTCGGGTTGATGGCCAGTTTTTCGCTGGTACTTGTGACTAGTGACATGGTATTGCAACAGCAACAGCAATAAAGGGTCATTCCATATGGGGTGTTTCATCTTCTTTGAACAGAAAGGTTGACCAATAACAGACTAGACAGCATGCAGAATCATGTGACACAGGGATGGGAAGGAGAAACAGGAACTTTACAATGTTTTGCCCACACTTCCTGTGTAGTTTGAAGCCAGTTCATCAACATATGAGAAAACATGGAATTGCATTTGTCTTTAGTTCAGCCACCTTTCTTCTAATCTATTATGCTGGCCATTATCCTATTTCAGCCTGTTACAGAGCACATCAACTCAAAACAGTCACATGCTATGACCGATGTAGAGACACCAATGAGCCTTAACTACATGTCTTTGGACTGTATGAGGAATCCAGAGTTCACATGTCCTCAGACATGCCAGAAGGCACTAACTCTGAAGGCGTGAGGCATGGGGGGTCCTCGCTGAGCCGCCGTGCCACTGAAATTCTATTGTTTTCAATGAATAAATGTAAGATCTAGTGGTTGTATATAACACTTGTAATAAAACTGCACATTTTCAAAAAGTTACATATAGTTTTGAATTCTACATCTATTGGGTAAATTCTGGAATTATCAATAGATTGAGCTTTAAAAAACATGCTGCATTGTTTGCAGTGACTGTATTTATGGACTTTTCAGCTATAAATACTTTTTTCTCTATCATCACAGTATGGATATGTCTAAAATCTATAAATAAACAACAAACGTGAACTTTTGAAAGGTTAATTGCACTGATGGTTATTTAGCGATATATGCTATATAGCGTTCCAGTATCAGAATTGGAGTAGTACATTTAATAGTTGTCGTTTTCTTGTATGTTTTCTAGAAACAAACAAACTGATGGTTTTGAGCTGACAACCAGGCTACAACAGCGAAAGTGGAGAGCATGTCTAGAGGTTGTCTCGTGTTAAGTATTTTATACTGTGTGATATGTTTTCTGTGACTGATGCTACATTGTATTTGTGTATTACTATTTTTAGTTATCCTGAAAGCACTTCTTCAGAACTTTATCCTGAAGTTGGTATTATATATAAAAACATGGCCCTTTTCCCACTTGTCAATTGGTAGACAAAAAGATTTCTGTATGGTTGCTAGTACTGTACAGCCCTGTTTCCAAAAAAGTTGAGACGCTGTGTAAAATGTAAATAAAAACAAAATGCAATGATTTACAAATTATATAAAGCCATATTTAATTGAAAATAGACAAAATATTAAATGTTGAAACTGCTACATTTTGTTGTTGTATGACAAATATATGCTCAATTTGAATTTGATGCCAGCAATATATCTAAAAAAAAGTTGGGACAGGGGCAACAAAAGACTGGAAAAGTTGTGTAATGCAAAACACGTGGTTGAATGTCTCACAACTAATTAGATTAATAGGCAACAGGTCAGTAAGATGACTGGGTTTAAAAAGATCCTCCCAGAGCAGTAGACTCTCTCTGCAGGATGACAGGGAGAGGTTTATTTTATTATGATATGTTGTCTTTGCTCTGTTTTCTATTAAATATGGGTTTACATGATTTGTAAATTCTGTTTTTATTTAGATTTTACACAGTGTCCCAACTTTTTTACAACAGGGTTGTACGTAATTTAGAAAAGATTTTCTTTGAACGAGGTTTTGAGTTTGGAGATTCCTTCGATAAAGTTGTGTGACTTTAAAGCTACATTATTTTGATGCAAACTTAGCTACATTTATCTAATTATTACATTCATAAAGTGGCAGTATTCTAAATATAGATGCATTTCTCAACCAGGTTGCAGAAGCTAATGGAATGTGTTTTTCAAGTTTATATTAGCGCATAATTAATTTTTCTTTACATTTATTGCCTAAAAATGGTATCTTATTTATTAAGAAGTCATGCTTGGCCATCTGGGTGTGTTGCAGGGTCGGGGCCTGTAATTGGAACCAGAAATGGAAATAAATTGTGATTTCAGTAATAGAAATTCAGTTATCTATGTAGTAATCTATGCAATTCCATGTTTTATGGGTTTCCTTAGCTTACTTCACAGATTACAGGTAGGGATATGTATTTCCATTCCTGAATATAATGTTCAAGGAACCTTTCAGGTAGAAGAAAAGCTTATATGAAGTAAATAAAATAAAAACAAGAACCGCGGAATGATGTATTAGCAGTATAACTCAGAACTGAGACCCAAGTTTCACTTGGCCTGTCTGTACCTGTCAGCAGCTTGAGAAGTCCCACAAGCTAACCAAGCTCAGAAGGCCTCCTTCAACCTCACAGTACTCTATACCACTGGTGTCCACCATCGGGTTCGGGGGTTTCCACCGTGCCAGGCACCAACGACCTTAGGACCATAGCTCCATAAATGGCCCATTCGGGCTCCATGCCCCGTGACTCACTCGGGATGCAAGAGAAATTCTGCTGCAGGTGTGAGTTAAAGATCTCCTAGGCAAAAGCCTCCACCAAACACTCCCACCATACCCACATTATACGCTTGGTCTACCAGGTCTATCTGGCATCTTCCCCCACCATTAGATCTAACTCACCGCCAGGTGGTGATCTGTTGACAGCTCAGCTCCTGTCTTCACCTTAGTGTCCAAAAAATATGGACACAGATCCGATAATACAATTACAAAATCAATCATCACACTGTGGCTTATTGTGCTCTGGTGCCAAGTGCACTTATCAACACCGGATTTGGGGAAAAAAATGATCTAGATAAAGTATTTTTCCCTGTTGCCCAGCCCTAATGTGAGGGTAACCAAAGAGATGACCTCTTCATCTCCCACCAGCTATTCCATCTAGCTGCATTTGTAGCCTGGAGCTTTACAGTAGGTGGCTCTCAAGGATTTCCATTCCCCTTGCAGTTTGGAACCAAAATAACAAAAGTCTCTGAAGTTTTGCCATCACAGCTTTTAGCAGCCTGTTCCAGAGTATCGCGGAACCACAAGTGTGTGAATAAAGCATGGGTGTCTCTCGGGTGGCAAATAATCCAGTTTATCAGTTATACTGACCTCCGCAAGATCACCCACATCACCGTGATCATTCTCATCTCTATCACTCAGTCATGAATATGCAGCGGAGGGAAAGGAGTAAATGCCTTCAGCATGTTAGCAGTATCAGTCACAATGACAGAGATTTTGTTGACAATGTTGATGTTGGATATGGTATTCTCATATTTCTGAAAAAAAAAAAAAAACAGTTATGTGTTTGCCCTTGAACCTTTCACAAGCCCGCATTACTGTGTGAACTACTGTGTGTTTCTTTCTTGATTTCTTTCAGTCAGGCTTTCGTCAAAAGCATCCTACTGAAACAGCTCTTTAATGATATTTTAATGACTGCAGATAATGGTGACTATTCAGTGTTGGTACTCCTTGACCTTACTGCGGTGTTCAACGTAAATCTTTAATTAATAGGTTACAGAATTTGGTTGGGATCTCTGGTTCTGCATTAAATTGGTTTTCATCTTACTCATCAAACAGATCTTTTTCTGTCTGTGTGGGGGAAGTCTTCTCTGATACATCAGCACTGAATAGTGGAGTACCTCAGGGATCTATCCTTGGCCCCCTCCTTTTTTCTATATACATACTTCCTTTGGATTGACATAATTGGGTCTCTTAAATGCATTTCTTATCATATCTATGCCGATGATATTCAGCTATGTATCTCTTTTAAACCCCACCAGCTTGATAAGCTCTCTATTTTAACTGATTGTTTTATGCAATTTAAAAATTGGCTGTCTAATAAAATCTTGTTCATGAATCATCAGAAGACTGACATTATGATTGTATCACCCCCAGGAGTGTTCAGGAGGCACACCTAGTATTTGCGTTTAGATTAAAATACAGTGATTTTGCATTGATACATATGTACTTTAAAAAGAAACCACTATGTCTGCAAACACACTCATAAAACATACATGAAGCATTCATACTTCAATGTGGCTACTCAGAGAGCAAACTACAAACACTGGCAGTATAAATATTTGTATGCTGGGCTTGTCGTGTGTATGCCTAGGAACTGTCTCCTAAGGGAGTGGATTGCCACAGCGCCTGTGACCCATCAGAAGTTCATGTCCAGTTTATTTCTATAGCACATTTCAGACAATCGAGGTTGAAACAAAGTGCTGTACAAATCATAAAGAGGTCAAATACATACGACATCATGACACTAGACAGCTCCTATATTGAATCAAAAGCCAAATTCCAAGGATCTCTTGGGTTTTTAACCAAGCTTTAAACATGGACAATGTTGGTGCCTGCTGAATGTGCAGGGGCAAATGGTTTTACAGTTTTGGTCCCTGCTGAATGTGCAGGGGCAAATGGTTCTACAACGCTGGCACCTGCTGAATGTGCAGGGGCAAATGGTTCTACAATGCTGGCACCTGATGAATGTGCAGGGGCAAATGGTTCTACAATGCTGACGCCTGCTGAATGTGCAGGGGCAAATGGTTCTACAATGCTAGTGCCTGCTGAATGTGCAGGGGCAAATGGTTCTACAATGTTGGGCGAAGGCATGATTTCCCCTAAGGCTCAGCCTAAATTTTGATATCAGAAGAGCCACATCATCCAGGGCTGTGGTAAGGTGGGATTCTTATCATAAAGGAACATGCATAAAAGCAATAGCTGATGAAGTAGGTGCCAGAAGGGTTTGTATCTGCTCCATTCATCATGAGCTGTAGTCAGTGCAGCCAAGGGCGTGGTTAGAGATGAATGGACAGAAAGGCTGAGTCTTTAAGGGGGGGTGGCAAACATATATAATACAAGAAGCTATTCATGACTTAAGCCAATACATACTCATTTATTTGGGGGGGGGGCTAAAGTCCCCCTAAAATAGGCCTAATGATGTCCCTGAGTGTAGCTAAAGTGAGAGCAAGTTAACTTTTTTTATTCTCAAGATATGATGCAGAATTTCAACTTTTTCATAATGCCACTCATACAGACATAGGTTGTGTTGCAAATGTCAAACAAAAATGTTTGAATAATTGAATATTTATGAATATAAATGTTAGCCACTTACCCAAAATGTAGCCAAGTAAGAATAAACTCAAACCATTTGTTCACAGTAGAAAATAAAACAATCCTACCTGTTTTCAGTCTTGCCACACTGTTCTAAATATAAACCACAAACTGACATACACACACAGAATCACCTCTCCTGCAGAAAGGTCAGATATCTAATCAATTTGTTTTTAACATTTATTACACTTCCTTTGAATAAAATCTGAACCATTTTTTGATGAAGAAGGTATCCAATACACAGAGCCAAGCTCAATATTCAGGTTTATGGTAAAGGAGAACTGAGGTTGTGTCAATCCAACCAATTACACTCATGTAATTACCAAATGTCATCAGAACCTTACTCTGTCAAGTATGGTGGTAAGAGTGTTATCAATTGGGGCTGCTTTTTAGATTTTCTTTGGACCAAGATGACTCCCCATCATTCTGCATTCGTGGCCATAAGTGGAAATTACCGGGAGAACATTTTAAAATGAATTTGAGGAAGAACTTCTTTACACAGCGTGTAGTTAGAATATGGAATAGTCTTCCTGCTAGTGTAGCGGAAGCTAAAACCCTGGATTCCTTTAAATCAGAGCTAGATAAGATTTTAACAACTCTGAGCTATTAGTTAAGTTCTCCTCAAACGAGCTTGATGGGCCGAATGGCCTCCTCTCGTTTGTAAATTTCTTATTTTCTTATGTTCTTATGTATAACAATGTCAGACCCTCAGTGAGGCAAAATTGATGAAATGGGATACTATAGTCTGAGAGCGACTAAAGAATAAACAGTAGCACTTTACATTAACTGCACCTTCTTAATGTATTCATTTTGCATTCATAGAACATTCATAAGCAGCGTGTAAGTACTCCTTAACATCCTGACATCTCTTAACAGTTTTAATATACATTAATAACAAACATTGTATGATTATACAATTATAGTCATTGTAATTGTCAAAAATCTTTGTTATAAAGACATTATGAAGGTGTAGTTGATGTAAAGTGTTACTGAAGAAGCTGTGTTTTGGAATGGCTGGCTCAAATCAACAGAAGTGTTGTAGTTTGGCCCACAGGTAGCTGTGTATGCAAGAACCAAAGATCTACAGCTATTCAAGTAGACCTGGAGGTGACAGTAGACATAAACCATTATGACAACTTGAGGGACTGATCACCAACTAGAGGAAACATCTGCTTGTAGTTATGGCCATATGTTGGAGCACAAAATATTGCACAATGCCTATGAGAACTTGGAATTCATTCAGGATATCTGAAATATGGGTTTGCATACCTTATGTAATTATGCAAACACTTAATCTCATACCTGATAGTTATATAATTATTCCATTTGCCGAAAATTGAAAAAAAACTTGTCAAACCTTGTTTGGGAATAGGCCTTTTGAGGTAAACTGGTGAAATGAGTGGTTTTCCCTTATCAAGTGTAATGTCACTGACTAACAGCTTCTGCCTTCTCATCATGCCATGTGCGCCAGGGTGAGCTTCAACACTGGCAGCTTTCATTCATTTCTTGGTGCACTGTCATCTTGTAAAATTAATGTTGTCTACTTGTGATTTTATTTTCCATTTCTGTCATTGCTCAGGATTGATAAGGTGTTCCCACTTCCATCTCTGCTAGAATTCTTTGGCTAAGAACTGCACTCTTCTGCACCTTCTGCACAGAACTGCCAGGAAGGGGGCAGAATGATAATTTTTTAGTTAGTATATGGTTGAGAATTAGAAAATTAAAATTAAAAAAAGGGTAAAAGTATAGCTGCAGTGGGAGATCAGGAGAGTTACGTACATACAGTACATACTGATGACAGTGTTATGTCTGCCAGGATGAAAGGTTCTGTGATTGTTAGGTGATGCCTGGTGGTGTTAGAATGAAATGCGACTACTAGGTCTTGTTTTTGAACAAAAAAGCACTGGATGTAAGCGCTAAGATAAGAGAGAGTAAAGCGGTAGTTTTGTGTTCACCATTCCCAATGGTGGGCACAGCTAACCAAAAAATTAGCTTTAATTCAGTAATGCCAAACCAATAAACCACTAAAAAAAAATTTGCATAAGCTAACCACTAACTTTTATTATATGAATTTGGTTTGGTTTTGGACTCTGCAACTCATAAAAACATATCTAGAGAGGTGAAATTCTAACTTGTTTAGCTAAGCTGGAATGATTACCTGGGGATATTTAGGATTTAACCAGTTGAGGACTGTTGGATTCTGCACAGTCTCCGGAAAAAATTTTCTTTCAATGTTATTCCATTTGCAAGATATAAGCATTTTTGTCAGAGGAGTCCTAATCCACGTCTGGCTCCTGTTGAAATCTTGCCCTCAGTGAAGCAAGGTTGCCAATTTTGATCAGTTGGCTGAAGTGAGATTTACATGTAATAGTTTTCTTACCTTGTAAATAGTCTGTAGTTTTTGCAAACTAGGTATGGATGCTGAGATCAGCATGCCTTCAGTGTATGTGCTTTTTTATTCATGTAAACAGGAAGTACACATTTTGACTGGTGGCCATGCTGAAATTTTATTAATATTTTTATTTTAGTGGCATTATGTTCAGAAAATGTTTTTTAAATGGATGGTTTCACCGGGACACCAACTCTAGGAAGGCACATCTCAACCGGAGTCTCTGACCTCTATGTCCCCTCCTGAGGCTGGGCACCAGGGAAGGCAAAGCGACCTTTTCTGGGTCTGGAACCTGGGACACAGTGTCTGACGAGACGGGCTCTGGTGCCTGCGCTGAGGGTGTCTGAAGCAGAGCCTCGGAAAGAGACGGCTGGCAGGATAACAAAGGTAACCCCTTACCGGCGATCCGGGGAGGTAGACAAAGACGAGATGGCAAGTGAGGAGGGCACCGGCAGGATGGTAGACGTAGAGGGCACCAACAGAACAGCAGACGAGGAGGTCACTAACGGGACATCAGGGGTGCCAAGGGAACTGAAGATGAGCAGGGTGATGACCGCAAACGAGAAGACCACCAATGAGATGGCAGACAAGGAGGGGAGGACAAAGGGACAACAGGCCAGACACTGCATTTTTGACAGGCACGGGGAATACTCTAGTGATGCGACCTCTTAGCTGATTGATGGCGGCGTGGCCTCTAATGAGCCGGCAGGGGGAAGCAGGACAGCTGAGAGCTAAGCAGTGGCATGACGATGAAGCGGCTTTTCAAAGCAGGAAAGTGGCGGGCAGAATGGCAAACCCTGGCCATGAAACAGCAGCCGAAGATGCTGCCAGAAGAGCAGTGGCAGACACAGCGTTTCTTGGTGCGGAAGCGGGTAATGAAGGCGTGTCCTGGAGAGAAGCTTGGCCTGCCTCCACTCGCTGCAGCATTTCTCTCATAATGCACTGTGCCTTCTCCGCCTCTTGGGGATCCATGTCCAGGTGGTCCTGCCAGTACTCATCCACATAAAGGATGAGTGCCCTTATCCTGGGGATTTTTCACACTGTGGGATTGCATCTCCACCCCATGGGCGCATCCAACAGGGCAAGGAAGTCTGCTGCTAAAAGATGGGCAACACGACCGGATCTGATGGTTCCATAGCTCTCCTTGGCTTCTGGATTCAGGGAGCAAAATCTGTGGCAGGCGTGAAGGCTTTGAAGACGGCATGGAGACAAAGGCTGCTGGACACTTGTGAGAGTCCTGTCATTCTGGGCACTAACAGGCATGGAGAAGCAGACATATACACACACCTAATATGGCTTACACAAGTGACAGGTGTGGATGACTGCCAAAGGTTGATTACATGTAACGAGAAATACTTGGGGTAATGAAACAGACAGATTGCGTGGCTAGCAGTGCCCTCTGCTGGCCAAATAGGAATAGACAGGACAGGTCATGACAGCCTATGGAAGGGATGTCTTAGAGGGGGTGCAGGCTACCAGGTTTTAATACACTATTACTTTTCTTAGAATGATAGCTCCTTAGTACCCCTTCTGTGATGCAGGTTACATTTGGTCTGGACCTAAACATACATAACAAACCTCATCAGAAAAGAGTTATTAAAGACGAGGCTTTGTTAGAAAAAATATATTGAAAGTTTTATAAGAAACTATAAAGACATATAATATATATTTATATTCCCTGTTTGATGGCAGCCTGCAGTCTCATGTCAAGTGGTATGGCTTTTTCAGCATCATGTGACTGTGACACAAAGTGATTTCACTAGGTCTGGAAAGTAATGATACTTATGTACTTTCTGATTGTTACCTTTCAAGAAGGACTTCAGACAGTATTTTCTTCTCAAGGTTTTCTGGTTACATAAACTCTGGATGGATGCAAATGAAAACTGGTAAGCATTAAAAGTTAAATCTGATTTAACTGTAAAAATAATGTTTGCATTTTATGGTATACAAAAATATTTCCAGGAATGAGAACTGTCTACTGCACGTGACCAGATTCCTCTAATATTTTGTTAATCTTGCAGTCAAACCATAATAACACATAAAAGGTAGGGGCTGCTATGGTTGGTGTCACCGGACAGAGCACACGGGATAGCGGGGCTTTCGTGGAAAGTGCTTTTATTTTCAGACCAGGCAAACAGAGTTGGAGACACGTAAGGGGCACGAAGCAAGAGGTCAGAGAAGCCGGTGAAGTCAAGCCGAGGGGGAGTCACAAGACGGGAGACAGGCGGACACGGGCGGGATCTGGGGAAGCGGGGAGGAACGGGACCAACACGGGAGGACAGATCTAGGGCTGCAAAGGAGGCAAAGAGATAAACGCTCAGTACGTCGCATAGAGATCAACAATACCTAGCGCCGAGGAGTGCGAGGTGACTCCCTGTTAAAGCCGCTGGTTCAGGTGGACGTGGTTCCACCGATCAGGAATTGCACTCCGTTCGTCGGGGGCGTGGTCGGGATGTGACAGTTGGTATGGAAGCTGCAAAAATAAGATTTCTTTATGGGACTTACAAACAGTATTGGCTAAAGGTAGTGAGATTGTCCAAGCAGTTTGTAATGTCAGGATGTGTTGTAAATGTGCCGCCATGGAAAGAAACTACAAGGAAGGTTAATAAGATGAGACACCAATATTTTCGGTAAAGGTTTATCATACTAACATCCTACCATTTATATCACTACAATTATGTTGAATAGCTAATTATCTTGTTCTTTTTTTCCTTAGAGAGTAATGGTGTTTGAAGGAAATGTGTCATCGTTAGGAAATAGGAAATAGTCATTACTAGCTGTACATTCTGGATTAGTATTTTTATTTGGGCCTTTAGGTTGTCTTTTTAGGATGGTACAGTACGTGGCATTGTCACCTTACACATCCAGGGTTGGGGGTTTGAATCCTGCCCTGTGTCTGTGAAATTTGCATGTTCTCCCTGTGCTGGACTGATTTCCTCCAGATATTCTTAAAGACTCTAATTTCCCCACTCTGTGTGTGTGTGTGTGTGTGTGTGTGTGTGTGTGTGTGGGTTTGCATAGATCATATTTGAGGACCAAATTGTCCCCAAAGTGTAGTAAAACTTGAAATTTACCTACTTTTGGGGACATCTTTTGAGGTCCC
>JAODLC010000007.1:525014-557857 GCA_026781145.1 Hippopotamyrus pictus
GTTTCCCTCCTGAGACTGCTGCCCCCGCGACCCGACCTCGGATAAGCGGGAGATAATGGATGGATGGATGGATGGATAAAAGAAAGAAATATTTTACTTTCATAATACTATCTGGTACAAACATCTCACACTATTGTCAGAAGTGTTAAATCTAGAACCTTCCTCTGGTTTACAAAATATTATTTGAAATGTACTGAAGCTCGTAGGCTGGTAACAGGCTACATTTCAATAATCACACCTTTATCCGAAACTGGGCGTCTGCAGAGCCGTGACGTGTCTTCCAGCACTGCATACTTTTTAAATAAATGTATAAAACATTTATCAGCATGCAAAGCATCTGTATTTCAGGTGCAGAAACACACTGGGTTGACAAATTTACATACTCAAAATGTAGTCATTTGTTTATTTTCTATTTTAATTTTCATCTGTTTTGTTGTAGTGTCAAGTCAATGAATAGAAGTGTAAAATTTCTAAATCCACCATTCAATCTTCTAACTGCTTATAGCGGTCAGGATGACAAGGCAGGCCTGACGTCTGTCCCAGGCAGTAAAAGGCACAATCCTGTGGAGCAGCCAGCACTGAATGCCAGTCCAGGGCACACACTGATATACACCCTGGCTATTAAAACACGCCAGTTAAGCTAACTCATATCTTTGGATTCCTGAAGGATACACTCATGACACGATGTATGAACCTGCAAATTTCACAGGAACAGGAGAGATAGGGATTTAAACCCTACATGGATGTAAGGCAACATTGCTACTCAGTAAGTTACTATGTCACTTTGAGTCATTACTAAATGAAACCAACTCCTAGGAAGCCCCTTGGATTATTTTAATTATCTCCCACCGATGCTGAACTGCCAGGGCAGTAAATCTTTCCAGTAAACCACAGCTGATGCACTAAGTGGGATGGATGAAACAAAAAGGCCGCAGATCATGCTGGCTTTGGAGAGAAGTCCCTAGACAAATAACACACGTGTCTGGCTTGTCTGTGTGGCCAGTACTGGGACATGAATAAGACAAGCTTGTAACAGGAAACTCCAGTGGGAGAACAAGCAAGGAAAGATATCTGTGGTCAACGATTTACAGATCGTACTTCACGATGTAATACACAAGGACAGTGTTGTGTCAGTGTAGGCAAAACTGCTTCTGCAAAACGAATCCTTAAGTATTATAAAGTTTTATTGACTATTATGCACGGCGACTTCAGACTGTATAACTATAGATACTGCCAGACCTATCTTATGCACGATTCTTTGAATCTAATACAATCCCTGATACTTTCCCTGATATTCCAACAGCCTAATTGTTAATTCAGCCTAAAATAAATTCAAGTGCTGCACCTCATACAAGTTATATAAGTGATTCTTTTGACATGCTGAAAGACATGCATAATTTTAAAGCATACTCCCCGATTTTTAGTTCTGATTTATTAAACATTAGTCTCACAACTGCCCCCATGGTAGTGGAGGTATTTGGCGGGTTATATTCAAATTGTATGACATCAGTAGCCATGAGAGCCAATGCTAAAGCATGGGGGCGTTTTCAACTGTTTTGTTACAAACACGAATCCGGAGTAAGACGATCTTTTCCTGGGTATGTACCTACCTAATAACTAGTCTATCAAAAACATAAAGATATCAGTAATACAGTCACATGCTACTGTACCCCGAGTGTAAAGTGGTTGAATGAAACTTGATATTTGTTGACCTGTTTTGGTGTTTCACGATTATAAATGTACGGTCGGGAGGTACCTTAGCCGTAACAGCGAACGGTGTTTTTTTCCATTCAAAAAAATGTACCTAGCCGATATATTTTTCGTTTTATTCTGTTGACCCCGCAGCAAGTGCATTCTTTATTGTGGAAACGCATTTACCTGTTCTGTGCTAACGCTGCTGCTAGGATCAGTAGTCCAGATAGTTGCGATGAAGCTGAACATCAGTCTTTAAAATCAAAATAAAGCTTTAGCTACTCATGTGCTTTATTTTTCGGTATAAATGAATCTCTTAGTGCCTATTTCAACAGTAAAGGGATTGCAAAAGTGGAGGTATTTATTGCGTAGATTTCGCACAGACTCGGTAGGTGGTAATAAAGCAAGATATTAAAGATGTTCAGTCTTGGGATAGAAAAGATGAGCACTGGGTAAAGTGAGAACCTAGGCACGGCTTCTGCATTTGCCAGTTCTCTCGAGTGACGGTGAACTGTCGGAATCATTACGTTGCACTCGCGTTATAAATCTGAATCGACAAATACTTTCTTTTAATAGTACTTTTTAAAATTTTATTGATACGAACTTACTCGGTATCGTTATTTAAACAAACGCAATTGTTCTATACCTGGCTAAACATTGCACGTCGACGAATCCTTGCCTTTTCATTGTCTTTGAAAGGAAATGTTTGAGTGGCGGTAATCGTCGTGGTATTCGCGGTGCAACTACAGTGTCTTTTCTACCGACCTACCTGGGCAGAATAATTTAGCTATGTTGTAATTAGTGTATGGTCAGATTAAGATAATATTAAAACATTCAGAATAAATGCTTATATTAAATGCTGAAGCTTGGATATTAATAGTATAGTACGAACTACATGCTTTCAGAAAATGGGCTGGTCGGAAAACACGCATGAAATGGCTTAACTACGCATTAAGTGTAAAGGAAACAGCGCCTTCATCTAAAGAATTTGTAGCCACACCTTCAAGGCAACCATAATAGGGTCGATGTCATCTATTCAGTAACCCCAGAAAGAAGCGCCAATGCAATCACCTAGAAGCGAACTTTCATTTTCATTTCAATTGAACAGCATTCATGGCGCCTACTTCGTTTTTTGTGTTTAACGAGATGGGGTATCTCAGATGTAGCCGAATCGAAATTCACAACGTCTGCTACGTATAAAACGTTACGTGCAGAAATTACACCCTCAGTCTTGCTGCAAATGATGGAATACTGAAAACATTCTACGAGGAGATAGACGGGAATCCCGATCAAGTGTTTAGACCTCAAGGATCTCCAGTTGATGTTAGCCCGAATGCTCCGCCCTATGGGCGAATGCCCTCAAGTGATTGGCTACAAGCGCCGATTTAGGTGGCGCCAAGCAAATAGCCCCTTTCGACGTACGTGCCTCCTTCAAATGGCGACTAAATAATGATCACGTGACACCAGAACTTCAGGAAGTTGTCTAATACGGTTGCTATTCATTGTGTTGTGTATCTCGAACTACTACAGCTGTTTATACCTGCAAATATATGACCGAATTAGGTGTGTTATTTACCGAATTGGTTACTTAATTCTGCCATTTAAAAATTTGTTTTTCTATGACACATATCCTTGCCAAATTTCGTAGTATATTCAATTCTTATACGAGCGAGAAATTCAGGAAAACGTCCAGAAAACGCTAAATTGACGTGTGAACCTCCACAATAGCTGTGTTCCTTACAACCTTGAGTTCCTAGTTGCAGCAAACATGACACGCATACAACGTAACGCATTTTTCGTTTGGTCCTTCGTTACTGCAAGCCATAAAATAGAATGGGAAAAGGTTCAGCGTACTGGCGACATGATATAGAAGTAATCAATTCAAATTGATCGACAGAGATTTTACCAATCCCCTTCGCTCTGTCTTTATTTCATGTGATTTTGTCTCCCTATCAGATTCTAGTGGGCTGTACGATTGCGAAGACGGATCGGAGTCCCCGCCTCTTTATGATTTTTTTCATTCAGCTTTGATTGGCTTGAGAGATTCCCAATCAATACCGAGAGATCGCCCCCCTTTCGCGAATCTGATCCAATAGCCATTTGAAATTGGGCGGGGTTTTACCCAACTTGCTAGAGCCACGCCTCCAGGACAAGACACGGACGGAGGTTGTTTTCTGATGAGAATTTTCTTTTTGCGGTGTGGCGCTTTGGCTGTTTATTTTATTATTTTGCTTCTTTTAAAAGTTATACACCAGTATATTTCCCTATCTGCAGAGTCGCTTATGTGTCTTCAGTTTTTAAATCTCCAGAGTGTTTTAGACAATATATATACACACAAATAGACAACGAGTTGTTCCCAGTTCACAAGTGTTACGAGGAGGTGAGTTCATTCGAATTGCTAGCTTCGCTGTAACGGGAAAATACCGTTAAAAGTGTCCGGCGAATTCGAAGTGGTTAGTCTGGGTAACGGGCGAATTTCAGCCAGTGATGCTGGCCGGTGAGTCTTGGTCTTTTGAGACCTTTCAGCGGTCTCTGATGTACATGTGCAGTCTGACCCGCCGTTACAGCACGATAGTTCCCAGCCCTGTTTGTCAACGTCGCATTGAACTCTTGCTGGATTAGCCAGCTAGCTTGCTAAGTAGTTTTGTATTAGTTTTATTCTGCTTTGTTACCGTGTGTGATTATTCCAGACGTTGAACTTTATTCTTTTTCTTTACTGCTTTGACGTACGATCTCTCCTAACTCGCATATTTGTTGTGTATCAGCGGGCTGTAAATTTGCACGTCGTCCCGCTGATGTATCTCCGGCTTCCTGGAGAAACGTAAGGATCGCTTTTCCAGCGGGTCGGCGGTACTCGAGGACGGCGCCTACCTTTTGTGACAGGCCGCAAAGCGAGGGGGGCGGCGAAAGGGGGACTGTCTGTTCTTCTTGGGTGAAAATAAAAATGCTGCAGTCGAGTTGCTGCTGGTACTACTAGCTAAAGATAGCATTTATTACCTGTAAATGTTGATTCTGCTACTTAAACGACCGGCAGTATAATCATTGTTGTGCGTTTCACTTGATTTACCGCGTGTGGGGCGAAACGGATGGCTAATTATTTGTTTGTCCATGTTTTTGTATTCTGTTTACTGTGATTTCCTGGTCTACGTGCTGTTCACATTTTCCGTGGTATAGTAACCGGTGCCGATTAGCTAGCTAGTTAGCTTTGAGGGGAAGTGTCGGACGGCGATTACTGATGGCTAGCTACTTATAAACACAGGAATTGATGGTGCCATCTATCACATCGTATGGGATTGTTGTTAGTAATACCGTCTGACTGGCTGACTGCAGAACGGAGCTGATTTTGAGTCAGTTCTCTAGTATACATATTAAGTCGTAAAGCAAGGACATCCATTAACGTTGTTTATCATATCCACTGTAAGACGAATCAGCCTGTCGTGTCCGTCAACTGTAAAAAAAAATTTTAGTTCGCCAGATCTAATTTTGAAGTCGATAGCTAGTATTAATTGGCTTGCCGCTGACCCAGACTTTAGCTTTGAGTAGTCTGATGCATTTGTGCGAGATCGACAATAACTTTTTCTGCCTTCGAGCAAGTGAATATTGGTGCACATAATCGCTGTTTATTTATCGGATTATCCCCTAATAATGGTTATTCTGGATATTCGCAGCGACGTGTAGTTTTAACGGGTTCGGAATTTAAGGGTAACAAATGAGCTGCTCCCTCAGCCCCAGCCGCGCGGCCAGAGGCGTCTCGGTGACGTCACCGGGCTCTGCAGCTTGGGTCCGTCTCCGCTGCTGGGTACGGGCTCCGGTCCACTGCAAGAGGCCGGCCGGTCATAATCCAAGCCGGACACCGCCGTATTGCCCGACTCCCTTCAGCTATGTTAGATCAAATTGTCCTACGTGAGATCAGACCCGGAGTGGCGCAGTTAACCCCCTTCCTTCCCTAAGAGTATCAGTTTGGGCAACTAACAGTGTTCCATCGCGACATTAGTACGACATTTCTTAATATATCTTAGGGTTATTTTTATTTAGAACATGTTTTTTTGAGTTTGCCATAAATGACTTTACGACGGCGTAATGCTATCTCGTTTGTTGTCGCTTTTCTAAACCGGCATTTCGGATAAAATCCGCGCATTTCATGTAGATGAATGGTCTTCTAGTGGCTGTAGTCTTCAGGATGTTTCCAAAACTAGATGCCTTTAAGTCGTTTTTTTCGAGGTGTGGATCCATCGTGTCGAATAAAGGACGGGTTTTGTTGCAGTGTTTGTTGGTCCACAGTTTAAACTATTTGGACATGCAGGAATGAAGAATCGTGGTGTTTCTAAAGCAGTGGTCTGTTACGCAGGGTGCATGATGTCCGTGGCTTTCGGGATGCATTATATCGGTGGTTTTTCACAATTTTCCTTGACGGATCTTTTTATGTTATATTGGACTCTGCTGAGGCCCCATGTACTACATCACCTTATAGAAATATCCTCAACACGAATTGTATGTAAAAACCTGTCTTCAGCTGTTTAATCTTGCAGCTGTGGTACTTTTACATATTTTAAAATACATCTGTTTCTTATCCAGTTGCAGTTACAAGTTATGTTAAATCTGAACAACAATTTTAGTTATTCTGAAAAGTGCCAAGTTCTATTGGGAAATTAATATTGACTGCATATCACAAATAACGTTGTCAGTTAAACACTCATAAATAATGTCAGTATGTAATGTGCTCTTTTTTTACTTGTCTTAATTTGAGAGGGGCAGCATTTACTCAAGATTTTTTTTAGATCAAAGTTACAGCTGATCTGTTGATCTAATTGTACATATTTAATTGTGGTACAGGAGGAGAGAAAATATGTCGTGTTTAACCAGTTCAATTAAAACCTGGGTGTGGAAACAATGGTGGATTATCTACTTCATCTTTGTGGGAACAAGGATCATGGCTCATTTTGCTTTGTAAATTCCCCAACGCTTGTCTTGGATGTTCTTTAAAAAAAAAAGTCAATGTTCATTAATGTGCCTGTGGTTTTGCAGTTAAGTTGTGAATTGAAGTGAGTATTGCAGCTGTGAACATGTGACCACCTTCTGGAGCGATAAGGATGGTGGCATGAGAGCATCTTACCGATGACTTCTGAGTCCACCAGCCGCTTAAGTGCCTTGTTGACTGACCTTTGTTCGGTCAGGTATCGCAGCCCCCCCTTGATTATGCGTCCACAATGAAGCGGCGCCTGGAGGAACAGGAACCGGTTTTTGCATCTCAGCAGCGTCGGCTCTCAGGCGGCACTGACGGTTTCCAGCACCGTGTCCTGGCCCCTGCGCCAGCTGTCTACGAGGCCGTGCCGGACAGCATGCAGCCCAGTGCCAGCATCCAGTACTCTGTGCCACCACCGTACCAGGTGCGTATCATACAGAGTCCATAAACACTGCACTCTTCACTATTACACTTTGGTGAATTTACATTTTTGAATGGGAGGGGAATCCCATTACTCTATGTAATATTGAATGAGAGGCTTCACATTTATTTTAATGTATTTTCACATTAGTTGGTGCTTCCTCTTTGTGCGACAGGTTCCCACTGTGGCCCAGAGCTCCAGCAGCCACGGGCACCCCCCTGGGCCTGCGGCACATGGCGGGGCACACCACCACAGTCCTGCCAGCAGCACACATGGGGCTCAGGGAGTGCAGAACCATCCACATGCCCCAGCTCCCTCTGCCCCCATGCAGGGCCAGCAGCAGTTCCAGAGGCTCAAGGTTAGGGGGCACCCAGCGGACATGCTTCTTCCCATACTAATATTATGTGGATGTATTTAGGCATCGTGGGGCTAAATTTGTATGAATGTCAGTTGGCTGTCACCTACTTTTAATCAGACACCTATGAATGTAGTGTTGTAGTTAAGGCTGGGTGATATTCCTTAGAAATGACATCACTATATTTTCAGAAACTTTCACAGCATTGATATTTATCACAATATTATAAAATTCTTTTATAGGGAGCAGTGAATCACTGCAGGTGGTTTTGAAGTTTTCTGATTATGAAAACCAAATTGTCCCACCAATAGTTATAGAGCATATGACCAGTATACTGATAAATTATGCTGGCAACATACCTTGACGGAATTTGTTGAAAAATAGTACATCATAACTACTGATTATTCAAGAAATCAAGTGTGTCAACTATACCACGATACTCATGTAGGTCTGGGCAATATATTGATATTACATCGCGCATGTGCAATAATCACCAGGGCTTCAGATGACAGGCGAAACATTTGGCCGGACGCCAGCTTTTCGGTGCTATACAGACATTTGTTTACGCCCACAATTTAAGCAGTTTAGTAGTATGGCTAAAATATTAATGAGGTTTTGTATGACGCCCAGAAGTCATTATTAGTATAAATATGGCATATCCTTATGTTTAATAAACGTGTCTGACTTTGAACTGCATAAGTACCATCACACCGTCGACGTCTTTTTACCTTGTTTATCCACAAGATCTCCTCTTTTAAAAGAGGTCATGGCTGCTCTTCTTCACCCGGACTTCAGTGCATATTGCACTGAGGTATACAAACCGTAGTATAGCAAAACAGTATTATGTGGGGTGCTCCACTAATCGAATTTTAGAAACATAAAGTTTACACAGATTACTACCTTTTGGGTATCACAAAACACATCTTATTAAAAAATTAAAGCCATACTACTAATCTCCTTAGCAAATTATAGGCATAAATAAATGTCCATATAGCACCGAAAAGCTGGCCTCTGGCCAAATGCTTCATCTGTCATCTGAAGCCCTGGTGATTATTGTACATGTGCGATATAATATCGATATGATATCGCCCAGCCCTATACTCATGAAATTCAAACTGATGACAATATCATTGTTCATAATCACAGTACAATATGTTCTCAGTATATCATCCAGTCCAGTCTGTAGTACCACTAGAATTGTATTGTAACACTGATGAGACAAGCACCTTATTTGACTCATGGTTATGTATAGATGACATAGCTGACTGTGGTTGGGCTCTGCTTGTGTTTCATTCACTGTGTATGTGCTCATGATTTCTAAAGAAGCAAAATATGCACACTACTTTTTCTGGTCTGTCAGTCTATTTTTTTTTTTTATTGAATTTGGAAAATAAGATGCATCATTAATATAGTACAACCGACAAAATAATTATTCTTATGAAAAACTGGCTATAAGAATACTGTTGGATGCTTTCATTGTGAACTCTAGGATAGGGGTTCCCAACTCCTTGTCCGTGGACCAGTACCAACGGAATACTGGCCATGGAAAACTTGTGCTTTTATGGAGCAATTGGTTAATTTCCAAAAAGAAACTAAATATTTTCTAATTTTTATGACCTCCATATGTTCACATGTTCTGTTCGCATCTCCAAAATTGGAAATAATTTAATTTAAGAAATTGCTGATCAAACTGCCGGTACACACCCCACGCCTTCCCAGTATTTCCCAGTTGTTTTTGTGTGGCCTTAACCAGTTAACAGATATCAAAAGGTTGCGAACCCCAACTCTAGATAGAGCTTGGACTTATTGAGAACAATGGATTCTGATTGTCACCCGTATGTCTTCCTTCGCACTCACCCAACCTTTCATTGTAAACGCATTTTTGTCAAACTCACTCTGTGATGCTCTGATAACTCATTGGGCACTGTAATTGGCCCTTAATTTTTATAAGTTTGCCTAAGTGCTGTGTTGGAAAGGGAATGAAGGGCAGGGACCCAGTAATTTCTGAGCTTAGTCGTCTGGCCAGCTTGAAACTTGTACCACCAAGGCCAAAGTTGTTCAGTAATATGACACGTATTTGGTGAACGCAGGAATCTGGAGGCAGAATGCAGTGTGTTTGGATAAAATATGCCATTTTGGTTTTACTGTGCTTTTAAATGTTTCACACAATATTCTATTGAAGGGGTTTCCTGCCTGATATGTGTTAATTATTTTGGCTGGTCGTGATTGATTCATACATGTTAACTGTATGTACCTTATAACGTTTTATTGGCCAAACAGCATAGCAATGAAAAAAAAAATAATTTTGGCTTGTTTTGGAATCTGTTCTGTAAGTTATGGAAGGTGGTCTCTCTCATTTGCAGGTAGAAGATGCTTTGTCTTACCTGGACCAGGTAAAGCTGCAGTTTGGAAGTCAACCTCAAGTATACAATGATTTCCTTGACATCATGAAGGAGTTCAAATCTCAAAGGTGATGTCATTTTAAATGTTTTTCCATTTATCCTGTTGTGATTTGGTTTTCATAAGAATGATGTACCCTCTTCAGTGAGATAATGGTGCTGGCGGTGTTATTTATTTCTGACATGCCTGTATTTGCTGATTTTGCTGGGTTTAATTAAACAAAAATCTTGCAAGTAAAAGTGCTGTAATTGTCATTCTGTAGTGCATTAAAATCAGTGAGTGCTCACTGCTGTTTCTTTGTAGTTACAGTATTGATACCTGTATTGATAACCCACTGCTGTTGCTTTGTGCCTACAGCACTGATACCCGTATTGATACCTCACTGCTGTTGCTTTGTGCCTACAGCACTGATACCCGTATTGATACCTCACTGCTGTTGCTTTGTGCCTACAGCATTGATACTCCAGGGGTGATCAGCAGGGTGTCTCAGCTCTTCAAGGGTCACCCTGACCTCATTATGGGATTCAACACATTTCTGCCTCCTGGATACAAAATAGAGGTGCAAACCAACGACTTGGTGAATGTCACGACCCCGGGGCAGATTCACCACATAACCCCCCACGGCATCTCCGTCCAGAACCTTCCCATTGTGACCCCCCCTCAGCATCAGTCTCACCTAGCTGCCGCAGCCAGTACTGCAGCCCCCCCTCCACCTGCCCAGCCTACACCAGCCAAAATGACTAAGGTAAGGTGCACTGCTTTATATTATAGTGATATTTCATGGTACAGTAGAACCTTAAGGTATGACCTTCAGTTTTTCACTTTTTACTTATGTTACCTCTTTACTATATGCATGAAATAGTCAGTTTCCTCTCCTACTAAATATCTTTGCAGCTTCCACACATTTTCTCATTGGCTGACATTTTGGATACCAGGAATGTCACAATGTCTTTTAATAAGTTCTCTTAAGCTGATGTCATGTGTCTAGTTTTTGTCTGAATGCATGTTGCAGAAATGCAGAATGCATGGTACAATACAGAATGCATTGTATAGTGCAGAAACCTGCTGTACATTCTTAACCAGTTTATTGGTTGCTGAATGAATGGATGACACTATTTCCTTCTTGGAGGTTTCATATGAGTAGTAGGTGGTTTTAACCAAATGATTTATTCAGTTTTGAAACTTTTTCTCACAAAAAACAACCAGTGGCAAGTTCTCATCTCTGTTAAAACACCCAGGCAAGTAGATGATTGGCAGTACAATGCAGGTTTAGGACTCAAAGGTATAGCGACAGTGCATTTCAGATCATCAGGTACTTTTAAATACTTTTTATTTCCTGTGGATTATAATTGATAAACTGCCCATATTGTGCTCTAAAATTAAAGGCTTTTTCTGACTGCTTTTCATTGGATTTGTGTTACGAAGAACTTTCTGATTTTAAGTAAATTTGAATCCAGTTAATAATTTTTTGCTATACTTAGAATAAAGCAAGTATTTATTATCCACTTCTACTGACAGAATATTGTAATTTTTACATTTTAGTAGGGTGAAGTATGTGTGTGTAGCTTAGTATTTGGTAACTTAGAATTGAAACAACATAAGTCATTGAAACTGGTATTGGTAAATATTAATTTCAACCTTTAAAATCTACATAATCTCAGTAAAAAATGTTTACTGATTCTTGTAATATTTTAATAGTCTTTGAATTTTGCCTGTGCAGGTTAACCTTTTTTGTGTGTGTGTGTGTGTGTGTGTGTGTGTGTGTGTATATATATGTGTGTGTGTATGTATGTATATATATATATATATACACACACACACACACACACACACACACACACACACACATATATATATATACACAAAATTCAGCTAATACTGATTAGACTTAAAACAACACACCGGCCAGCAGAGAGAAGCCACCACTGGCTTTTATAGCAGTGATAGTGGAACTTGTAAAAAGAGAAGTACTGATGATTCTTTATTGCTTATGAAGTGATGAGGAATACTTCTGTTACCACTGTTTAGCATGTATGATGAAAGTATAGTATCTTTCCGTGATGGCTGGTTGTTTGCCTCTGCCAAGCGGATCTTCACTGTAGTCGTTCCCTCTTCAGCCGCTGCAGTCTCCAGCCCTGACGCCCAGCAGCCAACCCAACCCCTCCATCCCGCCCTACGCCTCTCCCCGCTCGCCCCCGATGCAGCCCCACACTCCGGCCAGCAGCACTCCAACTGGTGCCCCGGTCCTGCAGAACAACCAGCCGGTGGAGTTCAACCACGCCATCAATTACGTCAACAAGATCAAGAACCGCTTCCAAGGCCAGCCTGAAATCTACAAATCCTTCCTGGAGATCTTGCACACGTATCAGGTCGGCCCTGGGTTTGCTGTGCTTTGTTCTTACTGGCTGCCAATTTCCAGCTTCTTTTTTTAAAATGGACTGGGAACTTGAACCTTGTAGGGATGCAGATATTGGTTCCCCCTGTGTGTGTGTGTGTGTGTGTGTGTGTGTGTGTGTGTGTGTGTGTGTGTGTGTGAGTGTGAGTGTGAGTGAGTGAGTGAGATCTGCGTTACGTGACAATGGGGACGCCGAGCCAGGACGTGCGATTCCTTCTAAAATGATTCTGAATTGTAAAGGGAAGTTCATTCCTCATGGCTTGCGAGTCTCCCTTTTCTGTTCCTTCACACGGCTCGGAGCCCTTCCATTAATGCCGTGTGTTTTCCCATGCAGAAGGAGCAGCGCAATGCCAAGGAGGCTGGAGGGAACTACACACCAGCCCTAACGGAGCAGGAGGTCTATGCCCAGGTTGCACGCCTCTTCAAGAACCAGGAGGACCTGCTCTCAGAGTTCGGCCAGTTCTTGCCAGATGCAAACAACTCTGTGGTGAGTCTAGCTTTTGTCCTGTTGCGTGGAGATGAAGTTCATTTATTAGACTCCAAGCTGAGACTAATCATGTAGCTTATAACTGAAGCCCCTTTGTCCCCAACACCATATTTGAGTTCTTTCAGGTGCTGATTATATTACTTGTACAGGAATCCATGTAAAACTGCTTCTACTTAAAATAAATGGGCACATTTAGTCACCTGTCAAATATTGCACTAGTTTGCAAATTACATTCCAGGTTTTCAAGATGGTCTTTAGTTAAGAAGGCCAGCAGTGCGTGAATGCCAGGTGGCTTTGGATATAAAGGTCATGTCTAATTGTTGTTGCCGGCCCCCGTTCACAGCTGTTAAGTAAGACGACAGCGGAGAAGGTGGAGTCTGTACGCAACGACCATGGGGGCACCGTGAAGAAGCCACAACTGAACAATAAGCAGAGGCCCAGTCAGAACGGCTGCCAGATGCGAAGGCACTCTGCCGCCGTGGCCACGCCCCATGTCAAGGTAAACTGCACCTTATACAGACTACATGGGCACTGCTGTATGAGTCTTAATACTCACCCATCTTAAAGGTGTAAAACTCTGGTACTGATCAAACCTGTAAGCTCACCAGCCGGTGCGAAGAGTGAATGTGCTGCTGCTTATGCTGCGATTGCAGTACAGATGAGGGCCCAACTGATATTAAGACTTAGTTTCCAATATGAAGCAGACAAAAATTCACATAATATCAGCCTATAATTTTATATGATTAAAAAAGTGACACACCAATAGCTTTTGTTAAACAGTATCTTTTGCATTGATGTATCAAAGAGCAGGAACCGGCAAAGTCTTAATCTAAATCTTGATCTAAATATTACAAAAAAGGCACCTCACAATTTAACCTTTAACCTTTAGTTAATGCAAACTTTTTCAATGAGTTCTCAGCTAAGCACATTTAAAGAGTATTGTCTGGTTTGACTTTGGTTCTTAATGTCTATCAAATTAACTGTGTCCATACACTAAAACCACATTCGGTTATAAAGACCGCGTGTGGCCTAATACCATGATTGGCACCTCTTTGATATCATGTATAACTGTATGATTGTGGGCTGTAACTGAGCCTGAGCCTTTCTGGATTTCGCTCGACTTGGTATTGTGTATCTGGCTTTCACCATTCGTTGGTTAATTCCCCTTGGATGGTAGGACTTGGGCAGCTTTCGTTATTCACTCTCATGAGTTTGTTTGTAGAGTACCCAGGGAGTTAGCTGTAATGTATTGTCTCTTCACAACCTTTTCTTTTGTCCGGCGTAGGAATGCTAGCGAGTTTGTGCCTTTAGGTAGCTGTGGGTTTTTGTTTGTTTTTGTAAAGTCGACATTCGACGCTGGGTGTCCGTCCCTCATGTTACGCAAGTCTAATCACTGTAAATAAAACTTAGGGCAGTCGGACTTTACTATGGTCTTTCCCGTATATAACTAGGCACGCATTCTGTTATGACGTGACCCTGAACTGAACTTACTAATGATCCTTAGGCTATGTTTTATAATGACAGCTTCTCGTACTTCATATCATATGTGTTTAAAGAGACATTTTCTGTACTAAAAATGCTTGTTTTTCATAGATAAATTTGTACCAGTAAGATTGTGGAACCTTTAATATTGACCAGTTTTCTCTGCAGACTGATATATTCAGTCCTGGTAGTGAACAGCTGCATGTCTTCTAGACCCCCCTCACCATTGCACTGGTAGAATGGAGAGACTTTCGGTATCAAGCTAATTGTCTCTGTTTAATTGAACAATCACACTAGATTTCTGTGCTATGAATTTGCATATTTTAATAAAATTCTACATGTCATGTACCCCAGAAACTCCTTTTGTGCATATATTTCAGGCAGTGAATTTGGTGAAAACGACATTATATTTTGATGTGAATGACCTGTTTTGGAATTGTGTACTGTGTTTGCTCGCCATAATGTGCACCATTTCTGTGAGCTTTCGGTGCTCTTTCTGTAGTGTTTGTAGGTGCCAGCTCACAGAAGATGCTGTAGGTTTACATGGGTTTGCCCAGACGTTCAGCTGCCACCGAGCACCTCAGCACTTAATCTTTTCTATGCCTTCTCTCTCTTTTCGCAGAAGAAGCCCAAGTTGCTGGGTTTGAAAGACCAGCCGCTTGCAGAAGTCGGTAAACATGGTATCGGCACTGAGTCTGTCTTTTTTGAGAAGGTGAGCAGGGATCCCACAGCTTAACGTATTCTGCTGTTTTGATACAGTTTACCGACTGCAATCTTTAATCCACTCCCCAGACTCAAGATGTTTTATTTTCAATGTGTGACACATGCAGTGTAGAGCTACTCGGTCAGCCAGTCTCCTACAGTACAAAGAAGTATATACAAATGAAGAACAGATAGACGATAGACAATTAGATGGGTAATGGCACAGTCAAGATGAGTAACAGATGCGATACTATTCACATAAAATAGAAAGTGCAATAAAAGGAGCTTGAGGAAGACTAACTGCAGAATCTATTTCATCTTCATACTACAGATCACATGCACAGTGTGCTTTTCTCGTGTAAATGTGGCCATTCAGTGCGTGCACCATATGCATAGGCCTCTGCACGTGCAGGTGTCTTTCAGCTGTGTGCATTGCAGGTGCGGAAGGCCCTACGCAGCTCCGAGGCCTACGAGAACTTCCTGCGCTGCTTGGACATCTTCAACCAGGAGGTGATATCGCGCGCGGAGCTGGTGCAGCTTGTGCTGCCCTTTCTGGGGTGAGTGTCAAACAAAGTGCAACTAAACCCTTTAACAGCATTATGATGCAGGAAGACTTTGACTATGAAGTCGTTTGATGTTGGATTCCTGTATGAAGGTTATTCACTTCTATTTGCACTTTGAAAATATATTTTTGTCATGTCTGTCAACCTTTTTTTTTTTTTTTGGAAATATGCCATCGTAACAATTTTATATATATATTTGTTTTGCTTCTAAATGTTTTATACTGCTGGACATACTGTTAAAATTATGTTGCATGTGCACAATTTTTTAAATAGAAAATTCCCAGAGTTGTTCAACTGGTTCAAGAACTTCTTGGGATACAGGGAGTCTTCCCACATGGAGAGCTTCCCTAAGGAGCGAGCCACCGAGGGCATCGCCATGGAGATCGACTATGCCTCCTGTAAGAGGCTTGGCTCCAGCTATAGGGCACTGCCTAAGAGTTACCAGCAACCGAGGTGCACGGGGAGAACGCCGCTCTGTAAGGAGGTGAGCCCTGCCCCTCAACCTGCCCATTGCTGCCCATTGTGAGTCAGGAGCTTCTGAAAGGACAACAGTTTTTTCGGGATACCTTTTTCCAGGCATAGAGTTGGAGTGAAAATGTTTAACCAAACCTTTACTCTAAAAATGCATAAAACGTATATTTTCGTTCGGAAGCAAGGACACTGTTTGCATAGAGAATCCAGAGGTGTTCTGGGAATTCAGCTTTAAGCTAAAGGGGTCTTTAGTCTGAGGGTTGCTGTCAAAAATAAAGTGAAATACTTTTACATGGGAGGGAGTAACAGGTAGGAGATTAGAGAGGCTGTCACCCAGCTCAGAGGGCCAGCGTCTTGGCCTACCCGCAGAGAAACTTGCCAAGTGCCCTGTTCTTGTGTATGAGAGAATTTTGAGTGTGAAATGTGTGTCCTCACTGGCCGTCCCCTGCGGTGGCTCAGGAGGCGCTAACAAAGCCTGTTTGTACCGCGACCCTTTCAGGTGCTGAATGACACGTGGGTGTCCTTCCCCTCCTGGTCTGAGGACTCCACCTTTGTCAGTTCCAAAAAGACCCAGTATGAAGAGCATATTTACAGATGCGAAGATGAACGCTTTGAGGTAATCAAACTAGTGAATCATAGATTCAAGAAATGTGTTTTCCCCCATTGTTTTGCTTTATATATGTATTTAGATATAAACTATAAACAAGTTCTCAAGACCAGTGCTTTATATCTGCATGGAGCATTGAAGCTCTTCTGTTCACAGCTGGACGTGGTGCTGGAGACTAACCTGGCCACGATCCGCGTGCTGGAGGCAGTGCAGAAGAAGCTGTCCCGCATGTCAGCCGAGGAACAGGCCAAGTTTCGCCTGGACAACACCATGGGCGGCTCGTCTGAGGTCATCCACCGCAAAGCTATCCAGAGGATATATGGGGACAAGGCTCCTGATATCATCGATGGTCTGAAAAAGAACCCCGCAGTTTCTGTGCCGATTGTGCTGAAGAGGTGAGGCGCTGTGGCCCACAGCTATAGCCCAGGGCAGCTCCAGTGACATGTTAGCCGCGTAAAAGCAAGATACCAGCACTGAACTGTAAAGTTTAGAGAAAGAATTGAAAGAAATAATTTAAAAATTGTGGGAAAATGGGTTTCTGCCTGCACATACTTTATCATTTGCTACATTATTCTAAAATCTGACTGACCTCAATGATGAATTAATTTAGAAGTTAGAGCCTATAACTTTTTGGAGTTTCTGTTGAAAAGAGCATGGCTAGGTTTCCAGTTTTCGGGATGAGACAATCTGCTTTTATATGCAAGCCTAGTATGTGCATCATTCTATTAGCTTTGGTTAATAATAAAAATGCTGTTCAGGTTAAAGATTAAGGAAGAAGAGTGGAGAGAAGCACAGAGGGGATTCAACAAGATCTGGAGGGAGCAGAATGAGAAATACTACCTGAAGTCCCTGGACCATCAGGGCATCAACTTCAAGCAGAATGACACCAAGGTCCTGCGATCGAAAACGCTGCTGAATGAGATCGAGAGCATCTATGACGAGGTACGAGAGAATTTCGAAAGCTATGGGGCCGCCTGACCTTCCAGGTGAAATGAGAAAAAAGAAGTACCACTCCATAGTTAATGAATTCACATTTTTCACCTGAATACTGATTTTTTTTCCAGTGTATAATAAGTTCATCTAAACTAAAGAATTCAGTTCTATATGCTCTATCTAATGGGTCTCTAGAGAACGCCTTTGCTACTTTGACGGTTTTTATGGAGGTTGAAAGCATCATCGTGATGACCTGGTGCTGGGCTGGTGCTTGTTCTCGCTTGATGCCTTTTGAGAACCAACCCTTGTTACCACCGGTTTCAAAAAAGAACGGGAACGGAATGGAAACACGTAACTGGAAGTGAGACTAAAGTATATGTTGCGATGAAATTTTTTTTTGAATTTTTGATTTGTTTCCGATTTGAAAATTTTATAAGCTGCCATACCAAAAAAAAAATGAGCCTTTAAGTCTCATTTTTCAGAGTATGATAAGTTGTGCTCGCTCTCTGTTGCCTGTATTCACTTCTATCTCCATAAAGACTCACCCATCTGCATGTGACTTATTCTCATTCGCTGTTTTACCACTGTCCTTTTAAGGATCATGCTGCTAAAAGTCGAGCTTTGCTGTCTGCCCCATGATCTCTACTCTAGCTATGTATTCAACTTGCAACATTTTTATAATGTATTGTTAAATCTGACCAGTACATTGATCTTTAGTATTTCACTGAATTAAATAAATATGTACCATTATTCCGCTAATAAGCTGGCAAGTTGTTTCAGTGTTGGTACCAGCAGTATTAGACAAAACTATATTGGTTACGGAATGAATTTTCTGGGTATGGGAAAGTTTAGACATGATAGCCTGTCTCGCTTTTGCTGATGTTACGGTTCCAAATTCTGAGACCACCTTTTTTGTGGCGCCATCCTGGAGTCGTTTGTCTGGCCCAGGGCAGGATTTTTTTCCGGAGGAAACGCACAGAACTGGTTCAGGATTTGGAAAAAGTACCGCTTTTGCTTCGCGTTGGTGGAAAGTGGGATATTAGAGTTCTACTGGGTGGTTGCAGTCATAAAACACTCATTTGTGTTTCAAGATCAGGCCTTAAAAATGTAATTATATTGAATTGTTTTGCATTGGGGTTATTTACTAGTCAGTCATTCATCTGCCCTGCAGCGCCAAGAGCAGGGGTCAGAGGAGAATGCTGGCCCACACCTGAGCCTGACCTACGAGGACAGTCAGATCCTGGAGGACGCTGCTGCACTCATCATCCATCATGTCAAGAGGCAGACTGGCATTCAGAAAGAGGACAAGTACAAGATCAAGCAAGTGGTCCATCATTTCATCCCCGACATGCTGTTCGCCCAGCGTGGGGAGCTGTCCGATGTGGAGGAAGAGGAGGAGGAGGAGGCGGAGCTGGATGAGGGGGGGGCTAAGAAACACAACGGCGTGGGCGGCGGCTCGGGGGGGAGCCCCACCAAGTCGAAGCTCCTTTTCAGCAGCACGGGAGCCCAGAAGCTGCGCTCCACAGATGACGCATACAATCTCTTCTATGTCAACAACAACTGGTACATCTTCTTGCGGCTGCACCAGACTCTTTGTGCACGGCTTCTGCGCATCTACACGCAGGCGGAGCGCCAAATCGAGGAGGAATGCCGCGAGAGAGCGTGGGAACGCGAGGTGCTGGGCCTCAAGCGGGACAAGAACGACACGCCGGCTGTCCAGCTGCGACTGAAGGAGCCCAGTGAGTACCGGTGGAACCCGCGGCCACTTAAGCTGCCGTTCACTAGCGTCCCAGCTGCGCAGCTCACATCTGCAGCCGTCTTTTTCTGTTCTGCAGTTTATTCCTCTGTACATTTAAAAACGTCTAATGTGAAGGAACATCCATGCAGAGCTTCTCACTAAAACCGGAACTTACAAGTGTAGGAATTTTCCAATAAACGTTTTTAAAATTGAGTGCCAAAAAACCTGCATTTGCTCCATTTAATATGTACCAAACATCTGATAAAATTACGTCAGAAGTAGGGATGGGAACCGAAATTAGGTTCCAAATAAGAACCGATTCGAAAATATCCGGTACCGGGTACCCACTCGGTTTTTTTAAATTTCGGATCTGTAAATCGGTTCTTAAACACCTCATCTGCTAGGACATGTGTGGTTATCTGCCAGGACCTGTTTTAGTTGAGATCCGCTAGGTTTGTTAAAAAAGAAAAAAAAAGCCCAAATACACATTTATTTTACGTGACGTTACTTTCTTCAGTTATTTATTTAATGTAAAATTGCAAATTGTTAAAAAAAAATTGCGCGTGCCTAACGTCACCACTGAACGTTACTGCCAGAGAAGGGGAGTGCTAGCAGTGTTCGTCATGGATCGCAAACGGTCAAAAGTGTGGCTTCAGTACACTAAAAAAGGAAACGATAAGGCAGCGTGCAACATATGCACAAAATTGATAAGTTGCTCAAAGGGCTGTACATCCAACCTCACCAAACATTTAAGGCAGCACTGGATCGATCTCAAAGAGTACACAGTGTTTGACGTCTTGCAGTCTCCGAGCACGTAAGACCTCTTGAACTAGCGATATCAATACCAATCCGCAATCACGGAGTAATAGCCGCGACACACCATTCACGTTAGCAATAAAAGGAAACATGACCAAAGAAATTGAGTGTCACAAAGCAGTAACCGCATTTGTGGTGAAAGGTCTACATTCGTTTTCAGTTGTTGAATCTCCGTCATTTAGGTATGTGTATGATAAAAACAAGCTTGTCAATTTTTTATATAATACTATTAACAAAAAATAAAAATTCATGTAATATATGTTTAATCTATAATTTCAGGGCGATGACTAAACCCCTAAATCCTAAGTACAGACCTCCCTCCAGAGACAACTTGTCCAATGTATTGATTCCTGCCTGGTACAAAATGGAAAAGGCAAATATTATAAAATATCATATCAGAACTAAATACTGTTAGCAAAGTTTTTTTTTTTTTTTTTTTAAACCTTTGTGGAATCAAAATTGGGAATCGATAAGAACCGGAATCGATTAAGCGGAACCGGAATCGGAATTGAAAAAAATTGAATGATACCCATCCCTAGTCAGAAGAACGGTTCCTATTGTGCAGCGTGAGAAAATGATCTTATGCAGTCTTACAATTCTTGTGTGAGGCAGTTGTTTGCTTGAGTTGTTCTCGTAATTGTTCTTGCTGGACTATTAAATTATTTCTGGCTAATTTATACATCCACATGTAACTTACATTGTCCGTCCTGCTTGTAGTGGACATTGAGGTGGAAGACTACTATTCAGCGTTCCTGGAGATGGTCCGCAACCTTCTTGATGGGAATATGGATGCCTCTCAATACGAGGACTCACTGCGGGAGATGTTCACTATCCATGCCTACATGGCTTTCACCATGGACAAGCTCATCCAGAGCATTGTCAGGCAGGTCAGTACACCCTAGATGCACCCAGTGTGAATTACTCCTGTGCTGATTAATTACAGAATGCATTCCTCTGTCTTCATGCTACTTGCTGTGGTATATCAAGTTTCCTGAAGTCTGCTAACAGAGCCATGGTTACACTGACACATTTTGAGTGTAAGGGCCTGCATCACTTACTGGCAACTTGCTCGATATGCTGTATACAAGGTGACACAAAAAGATGTCTTCCTGGCTAATGTACCGTGGAACGTGCTTTTTAAGGAATTGTCGTTGATCATTATTGTGCAACTCAGAAATTGGTAGCTTAGCGGATCTTCTCTTCATGATTAATCCTTTTTCCAGTTGATTACAGGCTGTTTCAGCTTTTGACAAGGCAAAACACTCAGTGTATTCTTCTTTATTTTCAGCTGCAGCATATCGTGAGCGATGAGATTTGCGTGCAGGTGACGGACCTTTACCTGTCTGAGAGCCAGAACACAGCCACTGGCGGCTCCCTGTCCACTCAGGCTCCCAGGGCAGCCCAGGAGGCAGCGTACCAGCGCAGGGCTGAGCAGCTGATGTCCGACGAGAACTGCTTCAAGGTACAGCAGCGGCAGCTCATTCGCAGCTGGAAACGGCTGGCTGCCGTAATGTGAACTCACCTCTTCTATTGCCTTTGTGCACAGGTGATGTTCCTGAAGAACAAAGGACACGTACAGCTGACTGTGGACCTGCTCGACACAGAGGAGGACAACTCTGATGAGCCCATGGAAGCTGAGGTGAGCTTCCTGGCATGGCTTTGGCTCTGCCCAAACACGCGCCTCTGCAGGCACTGAAAATACGGGCAGACCTCACGACTCCCTGTGTCTCACACGGCTTATGGTGGTTCCTTATTCTTACCTGTGGGCCGGACCTTAATTAGAATCCCCTGTCCTGTTTGATTTGCAGCGCTGGTCCGATTACGTGGGGAGGTACCTGAACTCCGACTCCACCTCACCGGAGCTCCGAGAACACCTTGCACAGAAACCCGTCTTCCTCCCCAGGTGAGAGTCTGGCCATGTCTGTCAGCAGGACAATGAGTGCCCAGCTAACCCCTACATCACTGGAGATGCCTGCGGGCAGACCCTCTGTGTCTCTTTGTAACCTGGAATCGGTCACAGCTCCGAGTATATTGCTGCAGAGATGGGGCTGGTTAAAGGACGTGTGGAATGGAAGTATGTAAGACTGAGGTTGCATGATCAGTTGGAACTCTGCATCTCATCATGCTAAGCCTTAAGTGTGACACTTATCTAAAGATGAAACGCTTAAACTTCCAGCTAAAAAATGTCCTGAGTTGGCTCCTATTTCAGCTCATTCGGCACAGAAGTTTTGCAGTTTATTAAGGCGTTGTACAAAAACGATATGGCAAGAAATAATGGTACAGTCAAACCTTCTGCCTAAGTTACGTCGTAAGTTATTCATCGTTTGCAAACTTATTTTTTGTGAAATCTGCGTGTTGGTGTTTGTGCTGCTGCGTAGTGATTAGAAATCTGAGTTCATTCTATGTCACCCAACTGTGTTGTGACTGAAAAGATACAGTACAGTCATTCGTCTGTGGATTTCATTCTTCTCTTTTTTGGGCTTTTGATCTACAAACTGACCATTAAACATTCTGACCTGGTTTCCTTCTTGCATGGAGGTCCTGTAAATAAAATGTTTCTGTGAAATTTATTCCCAAATGATGCTGCCTGTATGTGACTTTGTTTAGACACTTGGCTGGATGCAGTTTTCAAATTTTCCCTTGTTTTATTTTCCAAAATGTTAAAATTGTATATTTGGATTAAAAGATATTTTTTGTTTTCTGCACACTTCTGTCCTCTATGGTTTGCTACTGGATTCTATATTTATATTTGTTCTTTTATAACTTTTGAAGTAAATCGAGATGAATCAAAGGCTCTTTTCAGTTTAAGAAGTAGAGGCAACAATGTTGTTTACTGACATTGAATATTTTCAGCGTAGTCTGACCAAAAGCTGCAGGGGGTCATTCTTGATATCCTCAGACTTGTAATTTTGGAGATCCTTATACCCATCAGGTCGAATATGCAACTTGTGAACATTTGGGCAGCTAGTAAGTGTTCATATTTCGCTGTGATGGTTTACAGCAAGGTTTAGTAGAAGCCAGAATGCAAACTGTGATTCGTGGGTTTTGCGGTTACTCATCTATAGCCTGTGTGGTAAGTGCAAATTATTGTCTCTGTTTACTTGGAGTGGGGAAAAATCAGTACCACTTGCTTTTTTTTTTATACCGCTTCCTGGACTCCCAAATGTAAGTCCTTATGCAATGGAATTTGGAAGTGTGCCGTACATGAATGAGTCCTTGTTTCAGCTTGTCTCCAATTCCCTTCCCTATCCAATGAAGTTTACGAATCTTCAGGCCTGAGTTCCTTTAGATGTACTTGCAGAGGGAATCAGCATCATTGCCCGTGTGTTTATGCCAGCTTCTGTACCGCCCCTTAAACTAGGAATCTGCGTCGCATACGCAAATACCAACGGGGGCAAGAACAGCAGGAGAAGGAGGCTAAGGAGGCCGGGAAGAAGTCCCCCGAGGGCGCCGAAAACCTCAAGATGGAGTGCATGTTTAAGCTGAACTCCTACAAGATGGTGTACGTCTTCAAGTCAGAGGACTACATGTACAGGCGTACCGCCCTTCTGCGGGCTCACCAGGTGAGCATCACCTTTCACGCTAGAGGTTTGCAATATGGCCAAAATATCATATCGCCATGCGTTTTGTTCTACCCATATATAGATATAGATCATTAATGGTTTTTTTTTTTTTTTTTGGTGGTGTGGTTAGGAATGTTAATTAACCACTTAGCTAGCAAGACAGACCTTACAAGAGAAACTGCTTGTAACCTTTTAATAGACTTAATTATTAAAATATATAAAATAGGGTACATATAAAAAAGGACTCGTAGTAAAAGTGACTTTTAATTATTTTTTTCCCCAAATAGTTAGTTTTGTTTGTAAATAACAATTTATCACTGGTCAATAACTGGCCACTTCTGAACTACGTTTACGACAAAAGCAAGCAAACAATCGAATTTTTTTTTCTTGGTTCAGAATGAGGCTGAGCCGATACCATCCTGGTCATGTGTGCACTGTTCACACACATGTGCACACGTACATTACCTTCCATTGGCTCAAACAAACACTTTTTACAAATTGTATTTTAGGAGTTCTAATGATTGAAGAAAATGACAATTATCACATTAATGCATTATTTTATTAAAGAAGTTTATGTTAAACTTTAAATACAGCATAAACACAATGTGTTAATATTTAACGAACGAAGTTGTTTAAAATCAAATTTAGCCTAAGTCATTATTTTCATTTACAGTACATGTAAATGTGCACTGTCGTATAGTTGAACATAAATATACACAAGCAATATGTTGCCCCAACAGGACAGTTGATTATCACATTAAAGCAATTGTTCACCTACATAGTTCAGAACCAGAGGCAGAATATTTCAGCCTCCAATTTTTCATTTTATAAAACCTCTTCATGTAGACTTTGCAGTAATGCACTCGTTGTGACTTGGTGACTAAATACCCTTGCATTGACCCTTCTCATGCACAAATTGGCTGCATCTCGTTGGTAACATGAATTATTACTTTTAACTGCCTATCAGAAGAAGTCTGTGCTTTCACTGTGCTGATTACAGTACAGTACAGACACACCATTTTGGTGATGAATGCCGCAACTGCAATTTCGGCTGCCTTGTAATTCTCCATGCTAATTCTCTATGCAAAATCCTGCATAAATAAATGTAACAATAATCTAGTTAGTTGTAGTCGGACGTCGATGCTGAGAATGCGTCAACATAATTATTTTAAATCGGCTCATCTTTTAAAAAATTACTTTTGATTTCTTCAGTTCATTATAACAAATGTTTTTCTTTTATATCACTGTGTAGTCATGAAAGTACTTCAAATTATCAGATAACAAAAAAGGTGGTTTTACACAGTGCAGAGTGCGATAGCATTGTGTAGGGCTATGCATGAGCACCTGCAGAGGAAATGCTCCAGCTCTATTCTGGATGATGGTCTGCCAGAGTAGGCAAAACCACCCTAAGTGTTGTTTATACGTGTTTGTTAAATTAACATTAGAATGGAGAAGTTTTTAATGTCTTTTGTCCCAGTAACTGCCAAATTACCTAATTATTAAATCCATGAAGTTGTCTGCCTGATACATTAGAATCTGTTTTTGAAAATGTTTACGCTAAAATCTGCGCTTGTTCTACATTGATTGACTGTGCCAGTGTGTGCGTTCTCGCAAACTAAAACTGAAACGAAAAAGGACACTAAATAAAAAAGAATTTGTGAACTGGAATTAAAATCAAAACGATATTTACGAAAAAGTAACTGTCGGACTATACTCTGCAAAATTACCGCCACACCACCATCTTTTTACGTTGTTTTATCCCAGTACGTTTTCTTTTAAAAGATTGCGGCTGCTGATCTGTGCCATCTTTCACCGCGATCTCAGTGCTTATCACTTGTCGCATGTGACGTGCTCCGCTAACTAAATTTATTAATTAAGCATGAGGATACGCAAATTTAGACATATTACTAACTTTTGGGCATCACTATATGCATCTCATTCATACATACCTACATACCTCGGTTTTGAAGTTACTCTACATTTTTGGTATAGCGGGGGTAAAAGAAACAAAAATTTCTTCTTTTTTCCTTTATTAAACAGTGATTTGCTGAACATATGAAGTATGACTGTCATCCTTAAGTCTCTCTCAATACTGCTGCAACCTACTAATAAACTAATATTTACTTGAGAGAATGTTTAAATTTACTTTCAAGTAAATAAAAATATAATTAATATCAATTAAGGTTCACATTTAGAAAGTTAACTACCTGATTAACTACCTGTATTATATTAACATTAGCAGCGTTCAGCTTCATATTAGAACAGTGCAGCACAAATATCTTAAATACAAAGCATTACAAAATAAATATCCATTATGGTGCAGCTTTCAAACAGATACCTGTGCTGTACTGTATTCGCGTTAACAACTTCCAACTTGTTTGTATGTGTTGTGGTGCAGTTTCATCCGCCCCTTTCCAAATGTCGCTTGGGGGAAACACACAAACTTCCACATTTGCTGCATTCGTTCAGTACATACGTGTACCAAACTGAAAGACCTGTACGGAAAGTTTTCATTAGCAAGGAGTATACCATTACACTCCTAATTTTTAGGCATGCTACTGATATGCTTATCGAATTGTGGTCAAAAATAATGTCCATATAGTGCCATAAAGCCGGCATCCATTATCTAAAGCCCTGCAGTGAGAGTTTGTCAAAATTAACTTAAATGGTCAAGTTGATTTTCTGGAGGAAGATTAAATGTTTAGATTAATCGACCAACTGATAAAATCGATAGATTGATCTATACAAATAGTTGTTTGTAGCAGCCCTAGTTTTGTGTCAGTAAGAAGTGTTCATGTCTGGGTACTTAAGAACATGTGGTAGACACTGCAACTGAGGGCGATGTGCTCCAACAGACACACACAGCAAGACAATCTGTATTTTGGCCTGATATTTGCTTTACTTGTGCTTAGGTCATTTTAGACAAAAACATCTGCTAAAGAAAAGTAAATACAGTGCTGTATCACAATTCCTGTGACACCTCTGAAATGTATCATGGGTACACCGGTTATGGTAAGATATCACGATTTTTGCACTGAAAGTTGCACTGAAAAGTTGGGTTTTAAGGTTGCCGCTTTTGCCTGAATGTTAATGAGGGGCTTTTCTCCACAGTCACATCAGAGGGTCAGCACCCGGCTTCACCGACGCTTCCAGGCCTGGGTGGACGAGTGGGTAAAGGAGCACGTGACCCCGGATATGGTTGCCGGCTGCAGCAGGTGGCTGATGGGAGAAGGCCGTGAGGGACTGCTGCCCTGCACCACCACCCGAGAGCCGGAAATCGTCCACTTCATGAGCATCAACAAATACCGCGTTAAATACCTGGCCCCTTGCAAAGCTCCATAGCCAGCAGGTGTTCTGGGAAGCCGAGGGGTGGGTCTCTGTTAGGACCTGCGGACTGGCTGGCGGGGCCAGGGCTGGGCCGTCCTTTGTACACCAACACCGCAGCAAAAAACACAAAGATCTGGTTGCCACAGCTGGTGTGTCACATTTGTCACAGTTTTATCTTTAATGACCTTTTAGCTGTGCCTGCTTATAGCGGGCCCTCGGTGCCAAAACACGGGACTCCTCCAGTTGAACTGAACCGCCCACCAACTCTTTTTGCAGATCCTTATATATTAAGATATGGCTGCATAGCAGATTCGAACCCAGGTCACAGGTCTAGGTAACTTCAGGTGCTCTGCGGTAGGTAGTAAAAAAATGCAGGATGTTTTGTCCATTGGATCCCCTGGCTGTGCTGTGATGCGATGCAGGCAAGGGCCATGATGTCATGTCGCTGGAGGTGTGAGGGGCTGTTAATCGACAGGCCTCATGTGTGAAGCCATCAACATCACTTTGTCTGCAAAAAGACATGAAGTAATTATTACTTTAACTTCTGTCTCAATACAATGATTGGCTGAAAGATGCACTTAACATTCTGGCCCGTGTGTTACCAAATTAAGATTTTCCCCATAGAAGTATTCAAGTAGCTTGTTTGGAGATTTAAAGACACAATGGAGATACAACACAAGCAATATCCCTGTGCTGTTTGCTGTTTTCTATGTCAGGGGATGATTTTTTTTTTTTTAAAGTCTCATGGTGTTACTGCTCTTTCAGAGGCAGCATTAATACATCTGTTATAAATCAGACTTGGTCTAAGTAGATGCGCTATCCATAGCAATTAATGTAAAAACATAGTCTCACTTTAGTAATTACTGGCCACACACTGTAAAATTGTATAGCTTGTGAATGTCAATATGACAGTTATATATTCTGATATGTATAATCAAAACTAACTGACCTCCATGATGCAGTACTTTCTGAAGGTTCTGGCAGTGACCTGAGAATCAGCACATCAGCTAGAACACTCAAACAATGGGGATGGTCAATAACTTATAGAACCCACACAATGCTCACTCTTTGTAAATGAACTGTATATAGTGCAACCTTTTTTATTATAGAGATCTGCGTTGATTTGTTAGCCTGCATCACAAGCTTTCAGTGGACTTTAGTGAGAGGTGGCTAAAGTTAGTATATATAAAAAGCTAAATTGTATGACAGTTTATTACAGTTTTTACCAAAGGGAGTTTATTAAAAATTATAGTAGTTTTTTCTGTGTTTCTTTTTTATTTTTTTTTAATAGTGGAAAAAAAAATTTCATTTGAAAGTAGAAAATTTTCCAGGATTTTTGAAATGGAGGTTTTTATAAAACATCCTCATGAAGCTGACGTTTTAATTGTGTGTTAATTTCAGACTGTAGTGATTCACTGCCCATTGGGATTATCCTACGCAACAAACGAGAATCCAAACCGAAAAAAAGACTTGATTTACACGTTAATAATTACTCTTGATAAGAGCAAAAAAGGTATTGTATGTTGATGCCCATGATAGATTTCTGCTCAAAATATGGAGAATTTGTAAAACGTCATAAAAGCATGTCTTTTCTGTGGATCTGTATAGCCCCTTTATTTCGGTAGTATTTAAGATTTCTAATAAAAAAGATGATTGTAGCTGATTTACCTTATGTGTTCGGCCGGTTGTCCAGTTTCCTGTCCAATGCGCGTTTCGTGTTTCGTAGGCTAAAGGAGAAGCGGGGTTGTGTTCTACAGGACTAGCTTAAAATTTTCGCCTCACTGTGGGTTTAAGTATAGGGTGACCATGACAATTCAACAAAAGAGATTAAAACGAATGAAACAATTTGCACAGGTGACACAATTAATATACCTATTGTATATGGTGATTAATTTTTTATTGTCTGGTTTCAACATATTAGCAGAAAAAAAAGTTTTAATGATTTTGATTTTAATCAACCACAAAAGTTTGTATCATCAGGATGTAAGAGTTTTCTTCCTGCCTGTAAAGGTTTGCAACTGTATTTTCTTCAGTGCATCTGTCTCTTCTAATGTTGTAAAAAAAAAAAAAAAAAAAAAAAAGTCATATTGTAGTTCTGCCCCGCCACAGAAATTGTACTTATGTGGCATATTTTCCCCACTTCTGCACACCTCTAATCGCCAGTAACGACAAGTTGCATTTTTTTAATGCATCTTTTTTGTTTTGAAACTCGTATCTTTAAGTCATTGCATTTGGGGTTTCAGTTCGTGGCTGCAGTCTTTTATTTATCTTCTAAGGAAAGATCTGAAGAACCCCATGTGGCATACTGAACTTGTGCCTTCAAATCCATGCTTTGTGGCTGTTCGAGAAACCTGTTCCATGTCCCTTAACCCTGTGCCTTGCGACCTACTGTGTGCATGCGTTTCTTCCACTCAAGCTCCAAGCTTAACTTTGAAACTGTCAATCGAATGAACCGCAGAATTTAAGTCCCATTTTAAACCCACTGCATGTTTGAGGGTTTCTTGTCCTTTTTTTGTTTTTGTTTTTTTCTGAATTGCTTTTATCCCTTAAGTGATCAGGAGCTCCATATTAAAGCTCAGTACTCTATGTGGTGGCTTTTCCATAAACAACCATAATAAAGGGAATGTAATTTAAAGCACAAACACAGCTGCAACACTTTTTAAGGTTATCGATCGTTTTTAAGAGGAGGTTATGGAATCAGAGTGCTTTCATTACCTCTGTCGTTGTCTTAGTTGATTACAGGTTTTCCTTGCCTAACACTGCCTGTTTAACACCCTTATGAAAATGGCGGCAAGGTTTTTGCAGTGGTTCAATCAAAAGTCTAATTGAGGCCTTTGCAAGATTAAAGAATTTCTTATACCTTGTGTTGTTGGAACCTGGATAAAGATTGTCCCATAAAGTTCAAAGGAATGCATCCCTGTGCCACTATTTTTCGACTTCCCTAGTATTTTTAATGTGTATTCATTTGTTAAAATGTTCTTCATTCTTTATTTTTAAATGCCGTCTATAAGAAAGCTAGAAAGTCTAAATGGGAGGGGGGAAGCATCACATGGAAACAATCGGCTGATTCCTGAAGTAACAGGAAGTAACACACAAATGAGCAATACAGCTGAGCAAGTACTCGGTTTTGCGTCCTTTTACTTTACTTTCCCGTGTAATTGTTTTGAGAGACCACTGGTGCAACTGCTGTCAGCCACCCGTTTGTACAAATGTAGTGTAGGAAATAAGCGGATGCACAATAGACAGTATGTTGGTCAGTCTGTAGTATTTAGGTTTTTAAGTGTTGTGATATTCCTGTTGTTTTTTTTTTTTAAGTATCATTATTCTACTTATATATGTCACACTGCCCAAACTATTTTAGTGTACTTTGAGTTATGTGCTAAATGTGATGATCTCCCCCTGCATTTCCTGGCAGTGTACATGTGAATGTGAAGTCTGTTGGAGAGGTCCTTTGGAAGTGTTGGCTCATGGTGCTGATGGTGGGATAAACCACAGTAGTTTCATTTTGGTAAACCAAGGTGGGGGGAGTATAATAATTACTCCCATTTAATTATTAATTGGCCTTCTGTTATTGCTGTGGTGGTGAAATTTTCAGGGTGTACTCAGAGATTGCAAAATGGTCATGTTTAATTACACACCTGTCAAATTTGTGCATTTTCACCAGCCTTTATCATTTCAAATTTGTTAATCATTTACGGCTTCCAATTCAAGAATACATTGCACCATAAAATACACTAATTACTGTACAATAGTGGGAAAAACAGACTTTAGAAAATCCAAAATATGGTGCTAAATGTATCTTGCCAACTTTTTTTTTTGTTCCTAATCAGTGAGTTTAATTTTTTTCTCAAAAGGCCAGCCTTTACAAGTGGAGAAACTTAACTGCAATAAATATTTAGTACGAGACCATTGAGTGAACTGTGGTGAACTCTGGAAAGCAAACCAGACATGGTCCGTGTTCTCAGAACTTCCAGTTGGCCACACTACTCGCATGAGGGTCATTCTTCTGCAGAGCGGCCAGGATAGAGTCCAGTGTGTGGAGCGTTGTAGAAGAGGCTGATATTCCTGGATTGACACACCCCCCCCCCCCCCCCCCCAGTGATGTCCCCTGAGGGGAAATTACAGAGAGAGGGAGAGAACATTCCACCTGAGCTGGGGGAGACTAGCCCCCAGAGGCTAGATCTGACTACTGCCACCAGCTATAGACAATCTTGGACAAAAATCTTGGACAGTTTTGTGCCCAGGACTGCGATTTTATTTTTATATTTACTGTATAAGGTATAGAAAAACAAAGAAGCGAGGGGGTCTAGCTTGTAAAAACTGCACTTGTTAAGACTGCTTTTTGTAATCCATTTTGTGTGTCCCCTTTGCCACCACATGATTTATATACACTGTTGTTTACTTGAGTGTAGTGCAGTATTTGCCATTAAAATACTATTGAAACGTTTTGAGCTCTGTGCTTTGTTTTGTATTGGGTTTGTCATTTTGCTGTGCTGCTTTGTCAGTGGCACATTTTACTGTGCTGGCTTCGTAGTATTCGTCTTTAAATTGAGTACTGAGTACGACTCCCATCTTTTTTTCCTTTGTTTTATTTTTAATGGAGCTGCTTATCTTCTAGTAATATTTCAGTGTTATCTGTCAGTGCCAGGATATCGCCATGCGTGTTCTCCAGCCCAAAAGCATGCCAAGGTGATGTGGAGTTGTTGAAATGACCCATAGGTATGGACATGTGTGTGCACTGCGATGAAACTACTGCCATGCTAGGTTATCCGCTGCTTTGTGCCTGTAGTTTACAGGATAGGCTCTGTGACCCAGCATAGGACAAGCAGGTATGGAAAAAGGATTTGGAAGCCTAGAGTCCCCTTTCCAGTGATGCAGTGTGGAGGTGGAGGAGTAGTACCAGTGACAAGCTGCTAATTTAATACTGTTAAATACAAACTTAAACATCCAAATGACAAACCTGATGGTACAGGAATGGCTGAACTAAGGGTCTATGTCAGATGCCTACACTTTGACAGAAGATGGCGCTGAAACGCTTTTGGTTTTTGCTCACCATGTTCTGCCCAGATGAGAGTTCAGAGAATATAAAACTGCCTGCACAGGTGAGGCAAAACTTTAGGCTTTCTGGATCAAAGTACATGTTAAACAGTTTTCCTCTTTCGAGTCAGATATTCAGCTTTTTTTCATTTTAATCTGTGTGTTATGTGAGCAAGGTCTTTTTCAGCTGCATTGTTTGCCGAGATGGATTTTATGTGGCACCTTAGTACGGCACACATGGCTGAAGGTACAAGGTAAACCTCAGTGTGCCACCATCTGCTGAAATGCCACCAAAACATTTCATTGCATGAATTGTCACTGCTCTTGTATTTTGGAATAGTGAGTATGATGGGACACGATAACCTTCAGTTGTCTAGTGCTGATTATCTGCTTCAAAGGTGTTTTGATTCAACGTGTTTTCCGGGTTTCCACCTAGATCCCAGTGCTCTGGTCTTTGATCTGCTTCTATATCTCTGTGTTGAATGGCCGATATATGTTTAATTCCAGTTACAGTGGTTTTAATCTATCAAGTGTACATCATATCGGTTTTCCTCACAGCTGTATCTTTTTGGCATATGTAATGAGGAGCATTTTGGAGTTGCCAGGGCTACTGAAAACCCCCCTATTGACGATGCAAGGTGTTACAAGATGGCTGCCGTTGCAGGCTGTGTGACTTCAGGCTTATGTGAGTCCTGGGTTTTACGTCAGGCTGCCTACTCTCTGTGCACAGGTCGGTCTCTATGACAGTTATGAATTGGTTAATTCTGTATAAAAAGCCAGTCTCCATAAGCCCTGTATTCTGAGGACCTTCCTCCATCCTCGAAACCCTGGGAGTGAAGAGTGCAGAGCAGGACTGGCAATGAGGTCACCGACACAGTCCACAGCCCCCCC
>JAODLC010000007.1:557957-571860 GCA_026781145.1 Hippopotamyrus pictus
GGTGGAGAATATAAAATTTACTTGAGCTAATAATTCCTACAACTGTGATGGTTTATGAATTATTAGTCATGAAAGAACCATCACAATGCTTTAATTCAGACATGAGCAGTGCTTGAAACCTCCGATTTGCCATTTTTATTAACGTCCAGCCTTTCAGGGGCAAATGCATTCTCTTACTGAGTACTGGGTCAAAAAGCAAACTTCTGAACTGTAACTGGCAGCTGAGGAATGAGAACTGCAGCGCCAAAGTGTGACGGCTCACTGAATCAGCGCTGAAACACTGCAGCCCTTTATCCTTGGCAGGCGTGGTAACTTAGACTGATTTTGTTTTTTTGTTTCCTCACTTTTATTGCCCTTGCTGCTGACCGTAGCTTTTTCTCTGGATGGTATTCTCACTGCATGCGCTTTCAACAGATGCAGAAAAGTTACATAGAAGCCGAAGCCATGGGCGTAGAGATTTCTTCCCGCTCCTGTGAAACACTGCAGACCTTCTCAGAGATCAAATTGGTAGAAACGGTTTCAGCCAAATTACCCTTCCGGCCATTTTCAGAATCCCAAGACCACGACTTTTGAAAATAAAACGACCTCTTGTGGATGACTGATAATTTTACGAGGATGCGGCTAACTGGCTGATGCTACAGCGGAAAAGTTCGCCTGATGGAAAAGGGAATTCATCTTGGCTTTGCTTGCATAAAAACTGGCGAGGCCTTCCAGTCATGCCTTGGAAAGTAAAATAAACACTGTGCCATGGTAAACTCTGACAAGGCAAATGAGTGGAAATGTAGCGTGTATCCTCACGCCTGACACGGGCCCGCGGCCTGTGCTTTTCTCCTTGTGTGGCCACATGCGTGTGCCTGCCGGTGGAAGAGTGCAGCCTTGTATCGTATAAGTATGGTGAAGCATCGAGGAAGAGAATGGCAGACTTTGCAGAGCTCCTGAAGGAGCAGGTGCTGCTTTTCCTGGTCTGATGTTCTTAAGAACATCACCTCAGTCCCATGGAGACCCACAGATGACCCTTTCATTGATCCTGCTGCCTCTTCCATGTGCTGTGGCGTACTGCCCATGAACAGCACAGCTTTCAGCCAGTGAGCTAGATGTATTAAGGCTTGCTACCTGCTTAGCACATGACGCTGTACAATGATGTGCAATGTTCTATAGTTTTTTTTTTTTTTACTATTAATTAATTCCACTCAGCTATTTTTTATTCATTGATTAGTTCCACTCAGTTATTGTCAGCTTTATGTCTTAGAACATTAGGAACTCATGAAATAATGGTGACATTCTATGTGCTACAGTATGTGACTAATTCAAATGAGGTTCCTCTCAAGTATCTTCTTGACCTTTACGACTTAAAGTCCTGAATTCATATACCGAATGCCTGAAATGGTTTTTCTGTTTTACGTGAGCTCTGTAAAGCTTTGTATTCTTTATTCCAGGGACTGTGGATCACAGACAGTATTGCAAGGTTTTTTTTTTCCCTCCCTCCCTTAGATCTATGAACAGCTGAACTTTCCATCTGCAATATGGGGCAAATTTGCTGGTTTGCCAGGAAAACAGAACTGAGATTCTGCTTTTGCAGCTCTTCTTAAACATCTTTGTCCAAGAGAGTGATGTGAGAATGTCAATGCACCAGAGCCTAGTTGATGCCCACCCTTGATGCAGCCAAGCCAAGAGCAAGCTTGTAATCCCGGTTTAGTGGAGACTGAACTGCATTATAAGGTATTATAGCAAACCGGAGAACTGTACCATTGCTGTGGCATGCCAACATCTCTGAACACCCATGCTTTTTTAATACATCTCCTCCCTGCAGTGGCCCAGAGAGACAATATTTGTCTTAAAGTTCTCATCTTTGATGAGAATATTTTGTGGCACATCAAAGAAAGGTTTCCCTCTGAGCTCCTGCCTAGTTCAGCCCTCTGCATAGTTTGGGTTATATTCTAATTGTAGGTCGAGGTTCTCACACAGATGGGCAACTTGATCAGTAATAGGTGCATTTTTTATATTTCGTGATTATAGTTTTCATGATTGGCAAACACAACGCAAACAACTAAAGACATAAGTCTGGCCAGCAGGGGGTGGTAGCAGTTTATTTGCCTGGGTGTTGCTTATACCTTTTCAGCAAGGTGCCTCCGATGTTCGGATAAAACATCCAGCTGTACAAATGGCCAGAAAAAGCAATCGCTTAGCTATCATGATTCAACCTCAATAAATGTGACTGCTGCATGTTTGGGGACACATGTTAAATTTGCGGCGAGTGCAGAGGGAAGGTCCCAGTCATGATTGTGTCCTCTTGTCCGGGTGTTTCTGCAGGTACTTCATTCCCGAATATATATTCGCGTGCACACAACATCGTCTGCTCCAAAGGTCTAGAGGGAACAGACAGATTTCCATTGTCATCACTGTATTAGCCATGTGTCTGTATACAGGGATTATGCATATTTACTTCACTACTCAGCTGGTACAGTTCAAGTTAGTATATTTGTATGTATGCTGTTGAGCCAAAACGTTATTAGCATGACCATGGGAAGCAAATAATTTTAATTAATTTGTAAAGACGTATCAAGGTCTGGGGTATATTAGATGGTAAGCTACCATTTGGCGTTCGCAGTCTACATTCTGCCTCCTACTGAATGGGCAGGAATGAAGATTTGAGTGACTTTGTCAAGGGCCAAATCATTATAGGCAGATGACTGAGTAAGAGCATCTCCAAAATGGCCTGGCCTGCGGGGGCTCATGGTTGGTCCTGCTGAGTGTCTCCTGAGAGTGGTCCCAGGAGGAAAAACCATGAACTGCCAACAGGGGGTTGGGCAGCCAGGACTTTTTCGATGTGGGATGTGAATGAAGGCTATCCAATCTGATACGAACCAACAGAAGGGCCTCTGGCAGAAATGGCAGACAATTTTGACATTGGAAATGGCGCTCTGTAGCCGGGGATTACACTTGTTGGTCCAACAAATCCCACAGATGTTTGACAGGCTGTCCACATGATGCAAAAGAAAACAGGATTCATCAGACCAGATGACCACCTTCCATTGCTCCAAGGATCTGTTCTGACATTTGCGTGCCCATTGTCGGTACTTCTGGCTGTGGACAGGAGCCCACAGGCGCACTCTGGCCGTCCTATGGCTACACGTGCCCACAGGCAGCCGCTCTCCATGCCCTCTGTCGGGACAGTACTCTCGTTGTTCAACACTAACCAAGTTTTGCTGTTGCACTGTGCAAATGTTAGCTTATTGTATGATATACCCCAGACCTTAACACACACCATTTTTATTATTATTTTGTTGTGGCACGATGGCTCAGTGAGTAGCCTCACACCTCCAAGGCCGCAAGCTGAAATGCGATCTCTCCTCTAGGGTGTGGATTTGCTTGTTTTCTGTAATGAAGGATTCTTCCCACAATCCAAAGACGTGCATTTGGCTAACTGGCATCTCTTATGTGTTTCCAGGATGTACCCCGACCTTATGTCCTGTGCTGGCCCCAATGACCCTGACCAGGAGAAGCAGTTGGAGGATGGATGGTCAGATGTCAAGTAAGAGAGTTTGTACAATTCTTGGAAATTAAGGTCGTTTGGTATCTCTGAAGAGTGAAGTTAAGACTATGAGGAAGCACCCAGGCTGAGCACGGTGACCAACACAAATGGCTGTTTGAACTGCCAATTCCTGCTATAAGGAACACCAGCTGGAGCAGTAGGGTTTAAACATTGCCTTGCTATAACATGGGATTAGATTGTCCAATAAAAACCTTGTCAGTTAACTTTTAAACTTTAAATTATTTTTAAACCATTAGACGGTTTGATTAATTATGGTGATTGTTGTACTGTACAGTCAATGTTTTTCGTTTTATAATCAATGTGGGATTGATATTTGAGGCAATGATTAAATATAAAATTTTGTTGCTGTATGTAGTATATTATACACAAATCTATTCCTCACCAGGATCAGCTCGTCCCCCTTCAGTTCCCTTGTCCAGTACGTCCGGGGTCCATGTCCGTCCAGTAGTGTTTGCCTGCAGTATAGCTTGTTTTCAGTCTCCCAGGTAGCCAAGCTCTTTGGGAGGGAGGAAAACGTTTAGAATATAAGATTGTGAATCCTTCTGATGAGTGCATATGCTTTGCTGTATGTTTAGAGAATGTGATTTATAGCATTGTTTATTTTAGTGTAAAAACATAATGGTTTGTGCCAGCTTAACTCTGGGTGCAGTAACTAATTTACTAGGCGCCAGAAGAAATATTGCCAAATATTTCCCCAAATCATCACCCCGCCACCTTATAAAGCCTTGATTTGCTGTGGGTAGTAACAGTATAGCTTGGTGGATATGTACTAAAGGTTGCTGCAGTTGTCACAGTAGTAGCTGAATTTCAAAGCTTGGCTTAACCTCCCTACAGGTATGAAGGTTCCCCTTCGCCCCTTTGATAGGGTGATGACCCAGGCCCCAGCGTGAGGGGAGTGGAGCTAGGGCACGTTCCATGGCAAGTTCCATGGCACTTCCCATAGCACTTCCCAGGGCACATCACGGGGCACGTCCCATGGCACTTCCCGGGGCACATCCCATGGCACTTCCCAGGGCATGTCACGGGGCACGTCCCATGGCACTTCCAGGGGCACTTCCCGGGGCACTTCCCGGGGCACGTCCCATGGCACATACCTTGGCACGTCCCGGGGCACTTCCCGGGACACTTCACTAATGAATTTAAGTAGGGCTTTCATATGGATTGGATTTCATATTTTCATATTTTCCATTCATAAAACAATAATGAAGAAGACCATCTGCAGTGTAATTGGTTGCACAGAAAATGAAAAATGATATTGCTGCCTTGCAAGCTAAAATTAAAACAAAAAAAAAGCAGGATGTCACATTTTCCGATATATTAAGTCCAGCAGGCAGCACGGCCTTATGGAACTCAGTGTGTGTGTGTGTGTGTGTGTGTGTCCACAATCTCATAAAAACCCGTTATTTTGACATTGTGGGGACCATTTATTTCAGGCCCCAAATGAGGAAACTCAATTTTATAAGTCTGTCACTGCAATTAAAAAAACTAGAAATGCAAAAACTTTTATATTTTGTTTGCACAATAGGTTAGTGCTGGGTAGGAATTGAGGATTTTAGGCCGCAGATTCGCCCCTCCGCAGACTAGGGCTGGAGAATGCGAGCCTGCTTAACGAACCTCAGGTGGATTCATCTGTACAGTCTGCTCTTGATAGCGATTGACATGTGCCTGTGACTTGTTACATTGAAATTCTGCATGTGACACAAGTATTTACTTCAACAGTTTTACTTTTAAATATTGTGCTACTTGCTGAAACAAATAACAGCTGCCAATTAGAGTTGCGCCATCTGTCTTGTGACCAGATCCTGCATCAATTTGGCATGTCACCCTTATACATTTACATTAAGGGTGGTACTTTGCACATTAAAGCACAAACCATAAAAGGTTATACTAAAATGTATACTGGTCTGAAATGGCTGAGAATGGTTCAAAATAGAGGGCAGCATGGTGGTGCAGTGGTTAGCACTGTTGCCTCACACCTCTGGGACCCGGGTTCGAGTCTCCGCCTGGGTTACATGTGTGTGGAGTTTGCGTGTTCTCCCCGTGTCGTCGTGGGGTTTCCTCCAGGTGCTCCGGTTTCCCCCCACAGTCCAAAGACATGCTGAGGCTGATTGGAGTTACTAAATTGCCCCTAGGTGTGCATGTGTGAGTGACTGGTGTGTGAGTGTGCCTTGCGATGGGCTGGCCCCCCATCCAGGGTTGTTCCCTGCCTCGTGCCCGTTGCTTCCGGGATAGGCTCCAGACCCCCTGCGACCCACTATGGATAAAGCGGGTTGGAAAATGGATGGATGGATGGATGGTTCAAAATAATACAGGACCAATATGAGAAATTATATTAGACACTCACTATCATTTTTCAATTTTCTTTAAACCCCCCAGTTCCATTTTAGTAAAGATTTCAGGACATTGGTAAATTTTTCCACTTGTCCAATAATATCTTGGGAATTTCCTGAGATCCCTTTATATTTTAGATGGGCAAGAAATCAAACCTTTTCTTTTACATTCCCAGACAACCTGAAAGCACAAAGGGAATGAATTCCTCTGAGACAGGTACCGGAATTTTGTAAAAGTATCCACATGGCCTGGCCACAAAATCGCTCTGAATTATGACAATGACATCAGTTAAGTGTGGAAACATGATTTTCTCTTCTGAATTTGTATCTGCTAGAGATTTTTTGCCACATGAAAGCAAATCATATTGGGCCCCTGAAGCAGGCTAATCCAATTATGTTCCAAATTTTTTAGGAATTGTCCCATCTCTCCCCCTGCTTTACGGTGCCCCAGACTGGGGGCATAATGACTGTGTCACATAGCATGTATTAGTTATCAGCTGCTCTGTAAAAGCAGAGTGCAGCTGTTGTATAAGCAATCTCACGGGATACATCTGGTCAGAATCAGCACTTATTGTACAAATAATGCTGCGTATTTTAGTACATAATCTAAGTTTAGAATGAAGATTCAGGACAAAAAGAAAAAAGAATGTTAATGAAGTGATTTTTTTTTCTTATATTCAAAGTCTTTATTGTCAGTTCTGCCATATGTGGAGGATTACATTACTCTCAAACCCCATGGTGCTTGCACTAACAATTACACCCAGGACAGACAAGCAAGGCAGATATTAAAGTATATACATGTATACAAAATAGAATTAAACTACAATCGTAAAACGCGATCTCGACTCACAGCTCTATGCGATCTCATTTCTAAACTACAACAGTTCTCCTGCATTGTATTACATCAGCTGGATAAATGCAAGAGCTCCTACTTTTCCCCAGAGAGTCTCAAGCGTCAGATAATTCTGCATTAAAGGGCGCTTTCCTACCGCACCAAGTACCACACTTTTGGTTCTTCAAGGTACCAAAAATACAGTATTTTAAATTTTCCACTGGTGTAAAAACTGGTACCTGTGCTGAACGACATCATAACGCGGGGGGGGGGGGGGGATTTTGTACTGAATTTGAAAAAATTGCTGTAGTACAGAATATTATAGGGCTGGACGATGCGTGTTATTAATACCAATCGCATTTTGTACACATGCAATTCATTCTTCACCAGTCAGCTAGACTAAGCTCACCTTCACTTCTGTGTAGGTTTGGCAAAAACATTTTTACTCTCTTTTACTCTCATTTTGCAATTTTAATTATTAATTATTATCACGATTATCAAGTATAAGTTAAAAATCATTTTAAAGTTTACCTGAATTGCTTTTGCATGACCGTTGCATGCTTTCTCCGAGACAATCATAATCATTTTCACCCTTGCAGTTTAAATCACTCCTACACGGGTTTGTGAGAAATTTTTGTTGAACTCCTTTTTGTTTTATAAATACCCCAATATTTATTACAAAATCACATTGCAATACTTAATAATTTCCCAATACCATGCTGTCCTGTATTTTGCAAATACTTCATTTCTTTTTATGCTATATACTGATCTCTGGTTCTTCTGAGCAGATCACAGTTAAAGCTTGAATCACTTTATTTGTCCATCCAATCCATTATTATTATTTTTACTTTTTTTTAACCTTGTTTATCATTGTTTTCTGAGTTCGCAGCTGTTTTCAAGGTGGCATTTGTATTGTGTTTCAGAGGCAGGCAATTTGTGTAACCGATTGAGAATGAAAGCGTTTCAAGTCCCTCCCCAAAGTACCGAAAGAGTTCCTTACTGGAACTTTTGGTATGGCTGTTTTGGTTATTCTAATTGAGCGTTTAATCATATGTCTGGTTTTGTTGTGTTTTCTTTTGCAGTTTAATTTAAATTTGACAAAAATATCATTACAGAAAAAACACTCACCTTGCACTTTCTCCCATCCACCGTTTCCTCGTCAAACTCCTGCCCGATGTGGAAGTTGATCTCAGTGGTGCGCATGCTGGTGGAGGTTTTGATGTAGAACTGCTCGCCGCTCTGTCGGATCTCCACCTGGGGCTTGGAGGCCGCGGCTGCTGCCACCTTCCTCAGCATGGCGTTCACACCTGGGTGCATTTGGGGGAGTTATAAGCCCGACCCGACAGGAGGACTAATGACATCTCCTTGTGTTTCAGTGACTATCAATAAAATTTCTGCCCAATTCTTGGCCTGTTAATTCAGCCACATCTTTATTCAGGCAATTTAATGTATTTAATTTCTTGTGAAAATCCAGTTTGTTAATATATTAAGAAATGGGTGTAGTCAATTCATTTTCAACCTTACCTATTATTAAAACAGATTTTTAAAAGATTACTCAGATGTAACAGAGTACTGAAGAAAAAACGCTGATACATGATACAGGATTTTGGAAATTTGGAAGGATGGACTGATTTTGACCCGATTTTGGCCAGGGAGAGAATTGAAGAGGTTTGCGGTTGTAACTCTAGTCACTGCGAGTCAGTGCCTGGCATTGCTGGCCCTGAGTGTCGCCGCCTCTGTGTGTACACACAGTGTCATCTTCTCTCCTGTCTTGCTTTTTACTCTATCCTGGGATGGTTAGGGTTACATCTGTCTTTGTCCCACATGGCATTTTTTTCCAGGAGTAGGATGTATGCTTTGCTTTTGGGCACCTTTCCAGAAGAAGAGTTCCTGAGCTACATTAGAGGTTTTCCTGGCTCATACACAAATAATGTTTACTTTTTGCCATCAGTAGACTGAGAGTGAATACTGGAGTAGTTGAGTGTCTTTGTGTTTCATATGTTTGCAATTTGCAGTGTAGGCTTCTATTACCCTACTATATAACGTTACCTAATGAAATCACAAGGCGTTGAATAAAGAGAGTCCAGGTGATGTTGTGAAATTTTGAGTTGTGGCTTTTGAGTTATACACCAGAGTAAAATGATAGGTACCAGGGCACATCTCGGTATTTTAAAAAAGGAATGAATGAAAGTGTTTAATCCAAAAAAAGCATTTTAATCCAAATTTAGTGCCTGATTTTAGTGCATTAAGTGAACCGCAGTCACAGATATCTCAGTTATCCTAACCTATTCTTTCATATTAGAAGGTCAGTGTCCTCTGTGTATTCGGAAAGGTTTTTCAAGGCTTATTGTTCATGATCCAATTAAAAGCCTGTATCTTTGAATTTCCCAGCAGAATTGATTCCAGTACTGCCTGTCATCTGTCTTTGTTTGCCAGGAAAGGAATCTGGGCCATCAAAGTCAATGGCAGGTCTCAGAGCCGGCGTCTTGTCGTCAGATTATCTGTTGTTGGTGTTGCCACGGCTCGTCCTTCTATTTCCAATTCAGATCTTTTACCTCGGCATACCAAAACAAGCTGGTGCAGCATTTTGACAGTTTAACCACCACTCTCGGGGGGGGGGGGGGGGGGGGGGGTCCCCCCCCATTTATGCAGAGCTTTGACCTACAGCATTCAGATGCATAGGGGCCAGAGCCTCATGTGTGCATCCAACTCGAGACAGGATACCGCTGTCAAATGATGGACCCATATAATGCTTCTAATATTTATGTACTATTTTCTGTATTTAAAAATCCTGATTCCTGTTTGAATAGGTTCAGTTCCAGTGAAAAGACCTTGAGTATTCCTTGAGTAACTTTAGTTAAGTAGAATACCTATCGTGTTTTTTTTTAACTTTATAATAACAGATTTTATAATAATGAAGCAACTGTTCTGAAATGTTATTCCCTGTCTCTTATGACCACTTTCCATCTGCACAGGTATCCGCTCCCCATCCATACACAGACAAATGTGTCCGTGGGGAAAATGGTTTGACTATGTAGGATATTTAAATATTGTCTGTAGTAAAAAAAAAATGCATTTTGATCAAAATATCCATCAGAATTAACCATGGTGATGATCTCTGCATCAATATCAATATATAAATTTTAAGTACTTTTTTCAGATGGGTGGAGACAATTTGGACTACGCACCATCAGACAAAGAATAAAATGCCAGCGATGTTCATTTATACTCTGTAGATATTAGTAATTTTACAAAGTACTTACCGAGGGCTTTCAAGAGCTCATTAAAATTCTCACTGCTCCTCATTTTCCAGGTACCTGTGAAGTTGGCCATTTTCTCGCAGTGTCTGGCAGGACTGTGTCTCAGTGCTCACTTCCCTGTTCGGGGCTCCCTCTCCGGCTTGCCCTCCCACTTCTCTCTCTCTCTCTCTCTCTCTCTCTCTCTCTCTGTCTCTCTTTCTGTCTCTCTGTGTCTATCTGTGTGTGTCTCTTGCTCTCTCTGGCTCTTTGGCTCTCTCTCTCTCTCTCTCTTTCTCTCGTTCTGGCTCTCTCCCTCTCACTCTCTCTCTCCTGCATAACTTTCTCCCCTTCTTTTTGTCTTGCCCTGCCCTGTGCCAGTACCTATTGTGATGTATTATGTGTCTTGCTTGTTTGTCAGTTCAGACAACAGCATCTGCTCAATAAATTAAGTGTCCAGAATTGAGGCCTGGTGAAAAGCCACATCTCCTGACATGAGACATGAGCTACCTGCCCCCAAGCACACATATTGTCCTTAAGTCTACCTGCCTATCAACAAAAAGAGTCAATAATGGTGTGTCACATAATTTAATTTTCCTGACATTATTCATGCTCGTATGTGAGGCAATTATGTACATATGAGACACACTTCACTATCATTTTAGTTAAACGTATTAAAATAGATCCAGGGTACTGATCAATGCATTTCCCTGGTCACTGGTGTGAGACACAAACCTTTCTGAAGGCTTATTTTATTCCACTAAGGATGTTAATGATACTTTATTTTACTTTGTTTAGGTTTCCTGCACTTCCTCCTTTAGAAGGCTAAAAATGTAAATAAAGGAAATAAGGAACTTTGAATATATACAAGACATACACTGGGATGCTGGACTAAGCCGGGTAAATAGGAATTATTATGTAGCTGTGATGTATAACTTTCAAAAGCTTAAAAAGTACACGTGTATGCATGGACAGTGTTAATAATTATATCAATGAATTTCTTAGAATTATCTTTTGGATGTTGTCAGTAACCTGCTCTACTAGTTGACTAATGACTATTATGGATTCTTGGTTGTACTTTGTGTGAACAAACTGTGGGTTAGAATTTCTGTAAGGTATTACAAATCCCTTCTGGTTTTGTCGTCTTTGGTGAAGAGCATGCATGTATCTCATTTGATGATGCAAGGGAATGCAGGGCCCTCAGTGCTGAATAAATGTGCGTACTGTTGACTTGCTAGTACAGCTCCTCGTAAAAAAGAAAAACACAAGGCCTGATCTGTGCCTGAGAAAAGGGAACACTGACATGCTGTTCCCCGTCGGGGGGGGCGGGGGGTGCTACTCCTGGCTAGAAATGACTCCACATCACCCAAAGAGCTATTAATTCCCAAGAGTACCTTGGGCAGCACGGAGATTGGTGTTCCTGGACAGCAGGAGTAGCACATCCGCGTTTTTGTGTGCACTTTCCGTCAGCTGTAATTAGGTCTTGTCCTGACGGATTTTCATCAGGGGCCCCACAGACAGCCAGTAATTAATTTACAGACGGGGTTAGGGAGGGCTTTGTTGTTCTCCCTGGGAAGTGTTGCAGAAGGGGTCTTTCATTCTGCTTGCCTGTTTGGCCATTCTTGGCGCCATCAGTCACTTTACCTATTTACTCGCTCTGCCCTCAGCCCAGAGGGCAGCTGGGATACCAGTGTCAGCCCGAGTTCCTGCAAACCTGAATTTGGCCGAGCAGGAGAGTAGCTGTGAACGCTGCTCTGCACATGCGTTTGTCGTCCTTTATCAGCTTTAAACTGAAATTGTCTGTTGATTTGATGACTGTCACTCCAGTTATAGCTTCAGTGGCAAAAAGACATAGAAAGCTAACATCAGAACTCCCTAACAGTGAGTAAATTTTAATTACTTAATTTATTAGGGTACTTAAAAGCTGCTAGTACAATTATAATCAACAAAAATATGTATCATGGAAAATGGTGGTCTTTTTAATTTTTTCATCACTTTTTCAGCAGTTTATGTTAGAGAGGATTTATCTTGAAGACGACCTTTAAAATAGCTGTAAGAAGATACCAACAAGAGATGAGAAGTTGGATTAGCATCCACAGGTCATACAACCAAGCAAAACCAACATTTTTATGCATAAATATTTTGGAGGATACCAATACTTTACATAAATTTCAAAATTCATAGAGTTTAATTTTAATAGCATCAGAATACTTGCAATTTATGAGCGACGTTTTGATAATGTTCCCAGTCTGAATGGAAAACGCATTCTCATTCATGTCCCTCTGACCCGCACCAGGGTGAATGATTAGAGGGAGGGACGATGTATGTGTGTATGTATGTATGTATGTATTTATGTATGTATGTATGTATGTATGTATGTTAGTTAGTTAGTTAGTTAGTTAGTGGTTTTAAAGCTTTTTCTAGCTAAATATTTTGTTTGGGTACAATTTTGATGCATATTTTGGGCTGCCGCTACTTTTAGGTCCTAAACAATTTCAGGCGGGGTTAATTTAATTATATTTATATTATATTATAACTGTGGCCAAAATGAAGATATATTCTTTGTGTGACCTGCACGAGTAATTAAGTTACAGTTAGAAAGTCAGCATTTCTCCAGTGGAGTAAATACACTTGGCAGAAAAAGAAATTGAGTCATTTGTGCTCTTTTACTTTTGTGCTGGTTATGCGACAGACAGATGGACGGATGGATGGATGTATGGATGGATGGGCCTATCAGAGTAGTGATAGAAACAAATGTGAAACAGCTTCAGATGTGTCAGAGAAAGGAACAGAACATTTAGAGGTCAGAATGAAATTTGCTAGATATTTCAGTGCAACTGTCCTATTTTCACTGGCATAAAGCTTTATAGATTCCAAATATATTTAATATGTAGTCTTGTTCACTTCAAGAGTAACCACTTTCGTGCATTATAACCAGACAAAAACTGTTACATTTACTGTGTGGTTTTGCATAGTTATCGATGCAGAAAGCAGTTAGTGGGAATGTGGTGGGACTGCTGTGCCGTTTTTCCCAGCGTGGGATTACAGGGTCTCAGTTGTCGTCGTCCCCCCCTCCCCCACCACCACAGCAAAACTAGCTTTAGTCAGGGGCAGACAGCATGCATGCCCACCCCCCCAAATACGTATTCTACTTGGGTCTGAAATAAATGTATTATTGCTCTTATTATTCGCATTTCTATATGTGGCTAAAATGTTGTGAACTGGGAACAGGCGATACACAAACAGAAACACATTTTCTTGACGGACTCAATACGGGCAGGTGGTTGAGTCGCTTCCATTGGTGAAGAGCAAAGTTGACGACAGAAAAAAAATAATCAAGCTTGTGGAAGCAAGACAGTCTAAACAAGAACTCAGAGTGAGTTACGTATTTGTAAAACTTGTAAAATGTAACTGCAAAACATCGGTTTTCAAAATTGTTATTTTGCTTTTAATGCTAGCAATCAAGTGTAAGTAATAAATGGCGGCAAGGATGTAACTTTGGTTTCAACTACATCTGCCCCCCCCCCCAACAGAACAACTGGTTCCCAGTCTGGTCCCCCCAGTTCAAATGGTCCAGAACCTCAACTGTCTTTGGTTCTAATCTTACCCTGGCATATGGCAGACCTGCCCTGGGTGGTTGTAAGATATACTATAAAGGTTTATCTGCCGTAAAGTTTCAATTATTAAAATATAATCATTTAAAAACTGTTGTTCATCTGTCCGTCCATCAATCTGGCTTCTAAATGCATATCCTGCTAACATTAACCAGAATGTATGCAAGCAATGTTTCCTGCTATGGACTGACTTGTCATCCAGGGTTAAACCCTGTTCTCTGCTTCTTGGAATATTTTTATTTGCACATGATTAAATATACAAACCGTTAAAATTACAACCGCTTATTTCATATAGAAAAGAGTTACAGTACTTCTTACTTGCGATACTTCTGACAACA
>JAODLC010000007.1:600641-620281 GCA_026781145.1 Hippopotamyrus pictus
CGATCAGAACTCGAACTTTTTAGGATTCGGTCCGGAGTTCTGAACGGATTAATTTCGAGTTCTGAGGTACCACTGTATTTATATGTTTTTGTCTTTGTAAATAGGGCATATGACATTTCAGACATCAAGGATATGAGACAGTCAGAGGCATTGTAATGTAAAAATTTCTCATTAAATAAAAACAAGCCCATGAGTTTAGCATAATCTGTAAGCATGAACCTTCCAAAAAAGGTGCTTAAACCATTAGAAGGTGAACAAAGATCAGCACCCACACAGCTGCAGCAGCTGCAGGTTCAGCAACTGCCTGGTGTGACGTAAGACAGCTGTTTGTCTTGGCCGTGGTGTATCTGAAAAGGGGCACGGTCCAATCAGTTGTGACCTAAACACAGCCCTGGAAGGTACCAGAAAACTGCCAAAGGAGGCTGGGAGCTTAAGGCAGGTGAGATACACACAGCTGACGTGTCCACTTACTTATCCAAACAGGAGACGGAGCCTGGCTGGGGGTGGGGGGCATGAATCCACTCATTTCCTGCACTCTTTCTTGTGGAGAAGAATAGCCAACAGAGTGGGGTCTGCAGCGGAGGTTCCTGGAGAACATCAAGGCGTGAGGTCTGCAGAGTTGGGTCTGCAGCGGAGGTTCCTGAAGGTCATCCAGGCATGAGGTGTGCAGAGTCGGGTCTGCAGCAGAGGTTCCAGAGGTTCCTGGAGAACATTTAGGCGTGAGGTCTGCAGGGTCAGGTCTGCAGTGGAGGTTCCAGGAGTACATCCAGATGTGAGGTCTGTAGAGTCAGGTCTGCAGTGTATGTTCTGGGTGGACTTCTTCATAGCCTTCCTCAGGAATCAGTGAGCCGGGAGTAGTTCAGCTTTGTAGCACGGTTTGGTTGAGCAACTGCCCGTTCTGCTGTTCTCATTCCCAACAGTGGAATGCACCAAGAAGCAAAGCTGAACATATGAAAAGGAGCTGCTTTGGCCTTCAAGCATATTATCTGAACATGGGCTGCTCTGTATGGCACAGTGTCACTGGAAATGGCTCCTTTTGGCCAGAAAATACATAGGTGAGGCAATCTTCCAGTGAAGTCAGCATTTCCCACATTTCCTTCTGTTCTGATAAATATAACTAGAACATCTTTTTAATGTAAATATGATCATTGTTTAAATATTAAGAATTTTATAAAAACACGATCATACATATCCTCCAGGTAATTTATATTGCTATAAAAAAATCAGGGTTCCTTAGGCAAGAAGTTGTGCAGATTTTCAATGAAACACCTGGGCTGACCTCTAGGTGGCGCATTGTTCTATATGTATGAATCTGCAAGCAGTGCTGCTGTTTTGACTCTGCCAGCTAGTCAGGATCCTTTGCTATAGTTTCGGGCCTGGCAGTCGTCCATCCAGCCAGGTTCCCTGTCCCTGTCCCCCCAGTCGCTTAGGACAGTTGTTTAGAAGATGTTACTTTTAGAACACTATGTTTTGCATCTGCCTTCCAGGTTGGTGTCAAGTGTGTCTGTTTTATTTTCCAGGAGATTTTTGCTGGACATTTTCTGGATCTCTGTAATGTTGATTATGGATCAGTTTTGCTGCCAAGCTTATGTGTCTGTGTGACATGGAGAGCCAGATGGGATAGGCAAAAGGATAATTTCCCCACGGGGATCACTAAAAGTGTCACAGTTGTTGTTGTGGAAGGACATATACCATGTGATTACATGTAGTACTATGTGATAGGACATATACCATATGATGATACGTATTACTGTGTAATAGGACATATACCATGTGATGATATGTAGTACTGTGTAATTGGACATATACCATGTGATGATATGTAGAAGCGTGTGATGGAACACAGTACCATGTCATGGTGCTCCTGTGAGTAAACCTAAACCATAAAAAAGAGTGCCGTCCAATTTTGTAGCTTTTACAGTTTTAATTTTTAAATTGCTTTTATTTTAAGTTTAAAATTATTTTTTATGTATATTATTTTCAATTTTTATGTTAAAACCAGTTATGTTTTAGTTATTTTTCAGTGTAGTTTTATTAGTTTTTGTTTTAATGATGTATTTCTGTTTAGTTTTTCTATATTTTTAATTAAGTTTTAGCCATTTTATTTCTAGTGATATTTCTAGAGCTGTTTTTTATGAGTCTGATCTTCAGAGTATCCTACATGAATACACAGTGTTGCCAATGTCCTCATAATGGTGTTCCAGATATTACAAATGGTATACAAGTACATGGTATACAAGTAGCCCCTACCTTACAGGGGACTCTATATCTTTCCTCACATGGGACTCTAGCCCCTACTTCACAGGTTACTCTATAGCCTACCTCACAGGTTACTCTAGCCCCTACCTCACAAGTTACTCTTAGCCCCTACCTCACAGGGGAATCTATACCCTACCTCACAGTTTACTCTAGCCCCTACCTCACAGGGGACTCTGTCCCCTACTGAAACACACATTATTCAGCTCACCAGCTAATTGCCAGGTTTAGTAGGTATGTTTGAGCAGGGAAACCTGTAAACTGTGTTGCAAGCTGACCCTCCAGGACCGGAATTGGGGAATCCTGCTATAATGTAGTCCGGGGAGTACAATTAGAGAGGTTAAAGGTGAATGGCTGGACTTGTTAAAGGTAACAGGAGGGTCACAAAGTAACTATGGTGTACTGAATGGCTTCTTCAGACACACAGTTCCTCTACCTTTGAAGCAATTCTTGATGGCAAAAGTGGGTTCTAGCCAGTACTAGCTTGGTGTGCCTAATAAATTGGCCACTGAGTGTAAATGTTTCTGTGTTTGTATTTTAATTAAATTTGTATGTATATAATACACAGAGACAAAATATTAATGTTGCACAACTGGACCTTTAATCCTCAAAGTGGAACAGGGGTATGCATGTTTGCACGTTTGTGATTCAATTGCTATAAGACATGCATGTGCAGAGGAGGGCAGTGCTGAGGGCTCCCCGCATTAAAGGGCCCCACTTCAGAGCTTCTGACTCTGTCCCTCAAGCAAAATTTACAGAGAGTGACTTCCTCCCCCAGTTGGTAAAATTTACTCGCTTCCAACCCCCCTGCAATCTCCCACCTCCCCCAAAAAGTCTCTGCTTTTAAATACGCCTCTATTGACTTATTAAAAGTGCTGCTCAGCAGTTAGAGGGAATATCAGCTGTGAACTAGCAGAACGATGAGCATTAATGCCGAGGTCCCAGCTCGCCTTCTCCTGGCTTCCTGTAAATATCAGGTCTGCCGGAAATTCCCTGTTACCCAAACTGCTGATAAACCTAACAGACCTGCATTAATGGTTGTCAATTTAAATATAGGACCAATGTAACCAGTTGCCTCTCCCTTAAACATTTAAAAAGAGCTGTGTTCAGTCGGGAGGGAGTGCTTGTTGTCCTACAGGGTAATAATAACACCTAGGAGGAATGAGAGAGCTCTTCAGCATTACTCCCTAAGCAAGGTCCTGTGTTTTTCTGCTGATATCCCAGAAGTTTGGAACCCCCCTCCCCAGTGACCTTGTTGTGACCTGCTCAAGGTCCTGACCGCACTTTCAGGGGAAAATGCACTCTGGGATATTTGTCATTCATCTCCACGACTTTGAAGAATTGGATGTTGATTTGTCTGTAGCTGGCTGATGACCTCAGTGATAACCGAGAGAGGAGTGTGCTGGAAGAGCACGGGAACTCTCTCACCTACCTTCAGGGAAAGTGCGTGTTTCAGTCAAAGAAAGGCGTATAATTCATATGTGGTATTAATCAAGGGGGCTACCTGTGATTCGTCTTCTTAAAATGCTTTGATTGTTTTTGTTTCTTCTTAGGACATGACTTTTCGTTTAATACACGGTGGAAGACCTCCAAACAAGGGCTTATTTCTAAAGGTAACCAGTGGCCAACATGACGTTCAGTGCAGAACTTGCCAGGGAAATCCATCAACGTTCAGTTTTACAGAACAACACAAATATCTGAAGACAAGGAAAGTTCCCCTTCGCTGGCTTCATTGTTGTATTATTGATAGATAGACTTTTGCACTCATTTTGTTTTTATATACATGTTGTTGACAAAAGTGCAAGAACATTGGAATGGATACAAGAATGGATGCAATGGATACATTAATCCAGAATGGATACAATTCCCTGATTTCCAGTAATCTGATGAATTAAATTTCTTACCTCTTCTCTCTGTGATCCATATTTCTCTCTAACACTCCCAGAATGCTGAGCAGGGGCCTGAAAAAATAATGTTCATGGTTCCCTAGAACTGAAAAACAAAGTAATATATGATAATAAATTAGATAATAAACAAAATGAATTCACATTACTGTGGTTATTCATTGTGCTATTTTCCCTATTGTAAATCATTAAAACATTATTATTAAATATTATTAAAACAATTAAATTAAGCAAAACAGGTAAAAGAAAATGTATAGAGTGATGGATACTAGTTAGTGGACAGATGTTCCTCAGTGAAAAACTGACCAAGCTGAAGCTTATGGATGATGTAATAAACGTTATCAGTGGCCTTTCTCTCAATCAGGAGATTTCAGCATCATTGTAGGCATACAGCCAGCTCCGAACCAGTTATACATTGTTGATGAGAGGAGCAAGTGGGCGGACCCTAAATTATGCAAACGTAGGCTCGCTGTGGAGGGTGACAGCAGGCAAAGCCAGAGTGGCAGTGGCCAGTCAAGGGGAAGGTGCCCATGAAAGATTTATCCCGTTAAGCAGGTCTCAGAGGCATCTGGGCTGATTAGACGCGAAGGGCTGCGGAGCTATGCATCAGACCCATGGGGGGAGGGGGGCCTGAATCAGGCAGTGATTAAGGAATGTTCCACTCCCCCCCATTGAGTCCAGGTCCCTCTGTTACAGTGTGCAGACTCATACATTTAATTTTCGGAGATTAATTTCTGCAGATCTCCCCCTTTGTGAGATTCTGCTGTTGATCGAATGTGTTTTTCGTCAGTGCGTGACGGATTTTGTGTGAATGAAAATGGTGGGGTGGCGTGGATTGTATTGCCAATAAAGGGGAGATTTGGCAACATGTCACGCATTCAGTTACCCTAGCTCCTGTTGCCTGGGAAATAGGGTCATTGGGTCCACAAGGGGAGGGAAATGAGATGTTTCTGTTCTGCTGCAGACTGACACTCCTGCCTGCAGAGAGACAGCAAACAGCTTCAGTCTTTGTTTTGGAGGCTGACGTCACCGATGTCTCTGCTAAAGGCAGGTAGGGAAACCAGTGCATGTTTAACCACATTACTAGCGATCAGGGGAGGAAAGTAATGCAGTAAATTTATTCCATTACTTTTTTTTTTTTGAAATTGCACTTAAGTTTCTTAACAGTAGTTTTATTATTAATTTCAGGAATTGTACTTTATTTTCCAATAGATCTGTTACACAGTAAAAAAGAAATAATAAAACTGGAAAAAAGGTCAAAGGGTTACACCCAAAGCAGTGATTAACACTGTATACCCTTAGAAAGTATTGTAGTCATGAAGAAATTGTCAGGGGTGTGAGAAACGTAGGCTAGACAGCTGAGCTGAAAGCCAAATTATAAATCTCTTATAAATCTTTCTGTTATCTTGATTTGTGTGCGCAGCCAGAGTCTACCTCACCGACAAAGGCGATAATCCCCGTTTAGTCGCTGTCAGATACCGACACAGAGTTGCTAGTCTGATGTGGTCGATTACCCATAATACCGTCATTTCATACAGGCCTCGTGCTATAGGCAGACATCACACTGCAGTGGCCTCCGACTGTGACCAAGCTACATACAAACATCTTAAAATATCCAGTTATCTTCTTGTGACTCAGATTTCCGTATTGTAACTTACAGTGCTGTATTGTATCCTGTCTTGAGTGAATTTAAAAGGATAGGCTGCTTTCTGTAGCATCAACAGATTTGAATGTGTAGTAGTTTTTACTTTTTATACTTAAGTACTTTTAAAACCAGATAGTTTTTATTTTAACTTAAGCAGTATTTCACTGGATAATGGTTGAGTAACATTTTGGTGTGGTATCTGTACTTTAATTGAAGTATGAAAATTGAGTACTTTTCCCACCACTGTTAATAATGCAAAAATAACTACCATCGTTGCAGTACTGTATTGGACCACACTGGAGTATGTGTCCTGTGACAGAACAAGTCAGCAGAATAACCAAATCAAAGCTATAAACTGTTTATATGAAACATTTGATGAATGTGCATATTTAAGAGTTGCCTCAGGTTTTAAAGGGAGTAGTAAATAAACAGTAAACTATAACACAACATAAACGTTAACTAGCAATTCTGAGCATGAATCTCTCATCTTTTCCAAATCATTCAAATGGGAAAGTGCATTTTATGCTGCCTTCTTTTTGCTTTCAGGACTTAAAACCACCAACATGCATTAGTGAAAGGATCTATAAATGAATAAAAATGGAGAACAGCCCACCCCCAAAAAAAGACTGGGCTGTCCATTTCCCAGGCCACTAACATGCCTTCCATCCTCTGGTACCAGTGCACCCGCTCCCCAGCCAATGCCGTCAACCCAGACCTTTCATCTTTTATGACATTAGTTCTGCTGACTGGCTCTGCAGTGTTAGTTCAGCTGATGACTTACAAAGACCTAAATAAAGATGCTATGGATTTGTCATAGAACCAGTTCTGTGATGGACCCATTGTCTGTGTTGTCCACTGGGGGGGGGAGATACACCTTGCAGCCAATCCCCAATGTGTCATACCCTCACCAGGAATCTATTTCAACAGAAACTGCCTGTGATGATTCTTTGGTGGCTGTGTAACTCTGCCATAGGGGCAGCTTCTCACAACCTACAGCATCCTCTCTGTGGAAGCACTGTTGACATTGTCTAAAAATAAATGTTCCTAAATTCCTCGTTTCTGGACCATTTCATTTGTAGTCTGGTATTAATAAAGAAAGAAACACAAATCAACTTCGATAAGGACTGGAGCTCAGATCATATGTGAATGTTTACTTTTATGGAAATAAAAAAAAATGTTTTATGTATGAAGTAGATCCATGAGGTTAAGATGGATGGATGGATAGATGGATGGATGGATGGATGGATGGATGGAGCAACACTACTGTTCATTTTGTGTTTTCAAAGGAAATGCAGGTTACCAAGAAAGCATGTGTCAAATTCTAGGCGTTCTTCAGTCATTTCAGGTAAACAGTCTGAAAATATAAAATATACAAATGAATCGTGCAGTGATATCCCTCTATAGTCTAAAACACCATATTGAGCCAGTGTGTGCCAAACTTGTTTTCACCTACATGTATGTCAGGGAGAGCAAGATGGGGAATGTGAAAAGAGAATTTCCCTACAGAGATCAATAACCTTTCATTATTGTTAAAGCAGGCGTGAACACTTCCTGCAGAAAACTGCAGGCAGGAAGTAGAATCACTCTGGAGTGAAGGTCTGTTCCTTCTGAGACAAAGCAGGTCTGTGAACTGTCACCAGCAGGGTCCTGCTATTTTCCATTTGTCAAGAGCCACGAATGTTCTGCTACAAAGTTGAGTGTGAATGATCTAAATAGAGAGAATGTGTTTGGACTGTGGGCCCCTGATTTATGGTCTTGATGAGACCAGGGGAGGGGCCTGCAGGAATCCCCCGTCAGAGCAGAGAGCCCCAGTGAGCATCACATGTCTCTGGGCTGTGGAAGAGCAACCTTGGCAGCATTTAATGGCAAAGCAAGGCTTGTAAAAGAAGTAAAATAAAATAAACTGTAACCTGCTCGCACAAGCCTAAAGACATTACCTAACCATCTAAAAGCTCATTGAAAAAGATAAGATGTGGCAAACATCAGGATGTTTGATTGATGGGCACTGGTTACAATGTGTCACTAGGCTTGGAGATTAGCTACATTAATCACAAGTTTATCATCATTTTAATGGATTTAATGACATAAACATAAGGGAACATTATACATTATACTACAGATTATCGAAACTGAAGCTGTTCAACAGTTTTCAACATAAACCAAGTACGAAATACTTTCAAACTATTCTGTAGAAGAAAATAAAATCAAGATGGTTAGTCAGACCATAAAAGAGAGGAATTGCAGGATTCAGAGAGACTGGCCAGAGGGTTTTTGCTAAAGATATTTTGGCTGCTACTGATGCAGTCCTCATCAGAGGCAGTATAATATGCAAGTTGCATCTGGTGTCGTTCTGAAAGGCACTTTGATTATCTTCTTGTAAAGGTAACTTACAGTAGCTCAAACCTGCAAGACACTCACTGCTGTCTAGGCAACAGTTAACTGAAGCCAAATGAATAAATACTGTTAACAATGACAATAATGACAATGACCTGAATGACAGGTGCCTGATTTGTTGCCCAGGTCACAGCTGTTGGACATCAGATACTACTTTTGGCACATATTCGACTAACTTCCACTGTTGAAACAACATGCAAGCTATTATGATCCAGTGTTTATACCGACTCGAGTATTTTCTGTCAATTCATGGTGCTGTTATATGTTTTATGAAATTTTCATGAGCTGTCCTGCTATTTAATCAGTACCTGTCAGGATCTGCAATAGGGAAAAATCTTTCTGCCAAGCAAAACAGAATTGTTTCAATAACACTGGTTGCTCTGGTATTTATCTAACGCATTTTTAATATTCCTGCAGTAGGAATATTTATTTATTGTATATTTATTGTATTTGTAATTTAGAACAGGTGGCTTTGTGGGTTAGTAGGTAGCAACATAACTTGGACCTCCAGCAATTCCTGCTCACAGTTATCTCCTGGCTATATCCCGGCTATATCCCAGCTATCTCCCAGCTATCTGGCTATATCCCTGATATAGCTATCTGGCTATCATCTCCCAGATATCTCCCAAAGGTATCCTGGCTATCTCCCAGCTATCATCTCCTGGCTATCTCCTGTCTGTCTCCCTGCTATCTCCCAGTTATCATCTACCGACTATCTGCCATCTGTCTCCTGGCTATCACCCTGCCATGGAGTTTTCATATTCTTACTATGTTTACCTGGCTTCACAGGTTTAATTCCATGGTCCCAACAACTGCAATTAGTTGAACTGTGTACCTTTGTTACCCATAGTGTATAGGTGCACCCTATGATGAGCTGGTGTCCCATCTTGGGTGTACCTTGTATTAGTCCCCTTGCCTCCTGGGACAGGATCCAGACTCACTGTCACCTTCTACTGGATGAGTACCTATGAAGGATGTATGTACATAAATAATTCAGTCAGACTCCATGACATGGAAATGTGAACCTTAAACTGTAAGTGTGAATATTTAGTTTTTTGTAAGTATACAGTGAGGTTTTGTAAGGTACAGTGGTACCTTAGAACTCGAATTTAATCTGTTCAGAACTCCGGATCGAATCCTAAAAAGTTCGAGTTGTGATCGAATTTTCCCCATAAGAAATAATGGAAAACCAATTAATTGGTTCCTGCCCCCAAAAAATTACACCTGAATATGTTTTTTTTTTTAGCATTTAAACACAAAATGAACCGGATAAAACAAGAAGAGTACTGTATATACTGTACTAAACACATTTAAGCACATATATCAAAACAGTAATTTGTAAAGTAAGAAGATAAATGTATCCAAACAATGTGTCCTGCCCCGATCGTCCGCTCCTTCCGTGTGCCACGCCCCCTCGTTAACCACGTGTGGAATCCCCGTGTGGTCAGCTGTTTCTAGTTGTTTTCATTAGCCCTCTGTATTTCGCCTGCGTTTCAGTTTGTTTCCCCAGTCCGGTCATTGTATTGTCCGGGTGAGGTTTGCCTGCCTTACCTGTAATTAAACCCCGTATTCCCCGATACCCTGACATCTGCGCCTTAGTCTCCGTTCAGTCCGCATAACAGTATTATTATAATTAAACGTAGTAATGGTTTATTATTAATATTAAAATAATGAATAAGAAATCTCTATTTTTAAATGTATTTTATTATATAATAATAATACTGTTACTCTATCATTGTCTAAATGTATTTTTACTGTCTAAATATATGTATTCAGTTGGTGTAAACATGCATGGTGCTATCACAGCGAATGCAAGGCTGAGACTGAAGCTTTACCCATTGTTTCCACTGAGAGACGTGCCGCGTGACTCATTTCCCTGCACGTACAAGTTATCTTAGGTTGGCGTTTATGGTTTGACTTCTGAAATTCAGATCGAGCTCTAGGTAATTTTTTTTCGAACTGGTTGGTTCGACTTTTAATAAATTCGAGTTCTAATGAGTTCGAGAACTGAGGTACCACTGTATATCTTAATATGGTATTTTTTTGATAATGAAATTGTAAATAATATGGGTTAACATCAATGTTGGATGTAGAAAGGGAGGATGTCTGCAGCGCAGTATTTGCCATAACGCTGACAACATGGAGTAATAGGCTGTATGCAGTGCTGAGCAGTAGTTTACCCAGCATCAGCCTCCAGCAGGCAGTCTGCATGTTAATGGCATCATCAGCAGGCAGTCTACTTGTTATGGGCATCATCAGCAGACAGTGTGCATGTTTAGGGCATCATCAGCAGGCGGTCTGCTTGTTATGGGCATCATCAGCAGGCGGTCTGCATGTTAAGGGCATCATCAGCAGGCAGTCTGCTTGTTATGGGCATCAGCAGCAGACAGTGTGCATGTTAAGGGAATCATCAAAAGGCAGTCTCCATGTTAAGAGCATCATCAGCAGGCAGTCTGTGTGTTAATGGCATTGTCGGCAGGTGGTCTGAGTGTTAAGGGCATCATCAGCAGGCGGTCTACTTGTTATGGGCATCATCAGTAGGCAGTCTGCTTGTTAAGGGCATCATCAGCAGGCGGTCTTTGTGTTAAGGGCATCATCAGTGAGAAGTTGCCCACACCAGCCTCTCACCATCCAACCAGTCTGCATGCAGCAAAGCAAATGCATCAGAGCTGCTGCCTTCTACAGCTCTTCGCTGTGTGGGAGATATCAGAGGACCAGACGGGACTCTGGTGGGTCTGTTTTCAGGTGGCTAGCTTGGGGCTCCACCCTAAAACCAAGGGTTCTACCTCCTGTAAGCCCAGCAGATGCTGCCAAATCAATGGAGCATATCACTCAGGGTGTACATACCCAGGTTCCCACCAGCAGATTCACACACATCTTTATTTAGCATAGCATGCCACACATATGTTACCACCATCAGTGATGTGACAGTCAGGCAGGCTGGCTGCCAGCAGAAAGCTGTTCATTTTGCCTGTTTCCTTTTTCTCTTGACCCCTTTGTGCTCTCCCTCCTTATAGATCGGACTCCCCCGGGGCTGAGATGTACTGAATGGGGTTGTGCTTCTGGGCCTTGTGTCCCACCAGACATGCTGTCACATGTCCGACAATCTTGTGAAACTGTCATCCCATCAGTCTGACTATATAAGTTTATATTTTTATTTTTGTACTGAGAGTGGTATGATTTCAGGCCCATTTAAAGGAAACAAGTTTTCTTTATAATAACACAAGACCCACCATTGTTTTTAAATGCATCACTTCTCCCAGAATGTAAAGAGAGTCTTTCTACACAAGTAGAAAAACACTAAATTCAAATTAGAGTCTCATCTGTCACATTTTCTGAGGAGGAAAGCGTCAGAAATCAAATAGTTTACGGTCATCCATATGGAGAGTGCATGGGATCCGGAGCTTAGTCCCATTTTAAAGGGGCATGAAGGGGGGGCGCTACCCCCAGCTTTTTCTTTGTGTGTGTTTCTGCTGGCATCTGGAGAGTTACAGCTTCTACTGCTGAGGAAACTGGGATGATGAAAGAAAAAAAGTCAAGTGTTTGTCCCAATTCATCTTTAATAAAGATGCAGTAAAGTCATTTACAGGGTCTGCAAACTTGTTTTGAATATGTGTCAGGAAGGCGGATGGAATAAATATATTAAATAGCAAATGTAATCAGTGGTGTCAGAAGGATTTTGACATTGGGGCGGCCAAATTGCCCCAGCAGCCGGGGGGGTTGCGATGTATATCGCAACATTGCAATGGACACATTAGCAGCAGTCGCATTGTGAAAAGATGTGATGCGAGAAATCTTTTTAAATAACTCAAAATAAATTACGATATTATCATTTAAAATAAGACTGACACAGCTTATGGTGCAGTTTCACTGCTAAACGTAACATAAGAAAATAACTGATCCATATGACAAAAATTATTTTGTCTAAAACAGAATTACAATCTTTGTGAGGTATGTTTCGTTTTTTGCTCTCCGCATGCGTGGGAAATTGGCCCCCGTAACGGCAAATTCATAATGAAAGATATGGAATGTATTCTTAACCCCCCTTTTCTTCCCAACTTATAAAAAACTATACATGATGTAGCCGGGCCATGTTTTATCCTGGTGCTGTAAGGTGACTGCCATGCCGAGCATGTATGCAGGGCTGTTTGTTTGACTGCTTTTCACGAGTGAGTTATTAGTCCTTACAAACAGAGGTATCCCACCACCAACCCAGTTTCAGAAATAATTGCATGACAAGCAAGTGTGCTGTATTGTTCCATGAGTTAGAGAATGTTACAATTAATCACATACCTTTAGAAAAGGCTGTGGGTTTCATTCAACACTCTGTCTGATTTGGGGGAGGTGATCGCATGCCTTCACAGGCTGAAGAGGTGAAACTTTCCCCAGGTTTAAAAATGAATGATTCACTCCAGCATGGAGGGCATGGGCAGACAGCATAAAGTGCTTTAGGGAGGAGTGACGCTGATCCGACCAGACGTCTCCAGCGAGCCGCGCGGAGGGATGAGTGGGGTGCAAGGTGGCCTGTGGGACAATGGGCCCTGCTCATCCAAATAAACGATGAGAACCATCAAGGGCCCCAGCCTGGCAGCTTAGGCTCGTGTCCTTCAGCAAAGAGGCCGGACAACCGAGTTCAGCCTGGGAGGCTGAGAAGCATCAGTAGGTGGCCATCTACTCATCCCCATCCCAACAACTCATCCCCATGCCATCTGTTCATCCCCATTCCAACGACTTATCCACATGCCATCCACTCACCCCTACGCCATCCGCTCATCCACATTCCAACGACTCATCCCCACGCCATTTGCTCATCCACATTCATATGACGTATCCCCACGCAATCTGGTCATCTCATTCTGATGACTCACCCCCACTCCATCCACTCATCCACATCACAACAACTCATCCCCATCCCCGCGCATCCATATTCCAACTACTTATCCCCACACCGTCTGCTCATCCCCACCCCATCCGCTCACCCCCACTCCATCCACTCATCCCCATTCCACCTACTCATCCCCACTCCAGTTACTGATGACATAGACCCTCACTGCTTATACCTTCCAATTAATATAAAATTATTATATTAAAAATTGCATCTAGTTTTACTGTGACTTTGGTTCATATTACAGCAATACAGCATATATTTGAATTTAAACCAGCAATGATTAAGATATAAATGCAGGTCTAAAAGCTTGACACATATGTGTGTAAGAATTGGCTAAAAAACAAAAATCAATGGAGAGTTCAGGGATGTCAGGATGTAAGTCTGAAATATAATGCATTCTGCACTGACACAGTGCCCTGTACCTTTATGGGAAGTGTGTTGGCTTTGTGGGGACCGTGTCAGCAGTGTATGCCTTCAGGTTACAGTGCACCTGTTACCTTGGTGTTGTGATGTCAGTCACCCTGCTTCTATAATGTAGTACCTTTCTTTAATAGTAAATCACCAGATATGGTCACAACCGAGAAGTCTGTAAGACAAAATAAAACCTGTTAACCTGCCTCTGTTATTGCAGGATAAGTTAAAACTATCCAGTACTTTTCTAAGTCACACTGAGGAATTTACACATGTACACACGCATCTGCCCTGCACAGATGGGTTTAGTGTTAGATGTTAGATGTTAAATGTTAGAACACCATAATATCCCTCATGGTGAAAACAGGTAAAGAACTAAGATACACTGGGCTCCGGGATGCCAGGATTGGAGTTTGACATCCCTGGTCTATGGGTTACAGGTAGGAAGTTTACATTAATATTATTGACTGATCTTTTATGTATTTTGAGGCACAATTCAAGTTTGCTAAGGAACCTGGCCAATTAACACATATGAAGACATGCAGCAATGCATTCCTTGCATAGGAATCAAGCCTGGTTCTTCGGTAACTTGCCCCCGACCTCTCGACTCACCTCTATACAGAACCCACCTGTGTATGTATTTCCCACAGTACAGTGTAGGATCAGCTACCTGCTTAGGGCATCACCAGCTCTGCCTGCTACTTGGGTTTCTCTTGTTTGCATTTATAGTTCTGCCTCCATTACGTCATTATTTTCTTTGCCACCATGTTGACCTTGAAGGATGTTCCGCTAAAATAAATAGCATTCCTTGTATCAGCCATGTAAGACCAGGAAATCTCCCGTCACTAGACATGTAATGTCACAAGATCATGTGATGTGCAGGGCATTGGGGGGGAGGGCGGTTGATTCATGCTGCAGCAGTTATTTCAAAGGCATGAACCACGGTGGGGTGGGGGCAAAGACACGATTCTGTCCAGAGGTCACAGTCACTTACACACGTATCATAAAAGGAAAAAGAAACAACACAAATCTCCACCAGCAGAATTAAGATTCCTGTCACCAGGATTGCCAGCTCTCACACATCTGGCGTGACACTCACACTTTCTGACTGTCACGCACAGGCGCTGGGGTAGTCTGCAAACCATACAAACTAACTACAAGGTAATAAAACTGCTACATATATGTAAATGAGTGTGCAGACTTCAGTCTCCAACTGAAAATCTCCTGCCAGCCAGCTGACCAAAGTTGACAACACTGTATCACTGCCTTCTACTTCTGGCTTTCTTGTTATATTATAGTTAAGTTCTGTTTTGCAGCCATTAAATGCAAATATCAAAGCAGTACAATAAAAGAATAATATATTCATGGTGATAGTTGAAGAAAGAAGGTAAACTAATTTAAAAGAGGTTAATGATACCAATTAAAAACCACCAAGCTACATACTGTTCCCAGAGGCCTCGGGCCGTTTGCCTTGTCATAGCAGCGACTGAACAAGTCGAGGCCCCTGCGCTCCAGCCCAGTAAAGCCCGTGCATGAATATACCTCCGCGCTTTACATTATGAAAAGACTCAGAACCATATTTTAAAATATGTTATCTGGCTGTTGCTTTTAACTAAAATAAATTGACCAATATTAGCCAACCGCAGCGTTCAGTTTTAATGCTTTAATCGGGTACAGCCTCTAGGGAAAGAGGTTAGAAACAGCCCCGCACTTGTCACGTAGCGGAGAGCCGGTTCCGTTTCGCTTTGTCAGACATCTGTGAAGGATCAAAACCAATGACATTCCTTATTTTTAATTAAATTAAAATCAGCTAAAACATTACCATAGAATGCAGCTCTTATTAGGGGCTAAGCGGGCTGTTTGTGTGACTTCTGGCTTGAATGTGTAGAAAGAGCGAGAAATGTCATTAAAATATGCGTGTCAAGCAAGTGACTTAATGTAAACCCATGTCAACTAAAGTTAGCAAAGTAATTAACACTGTTAGTTTCTTCGGACGAAAAGCACACCAGCAGGTATACCAACGAGTATTGCCGTGTTTCATAACTATACACGTTCTCAAGTAGGCTATTACGAAAAGCTTGGGAATTTAATTACATTTTAACTTAAGTCTGATAATAATGACCGAAAGCCGAATCTTATATTGGCGCATTTGGGGTTATTTTTAGTTTTAGTTACACTGTAAAAAATAGCATGACGTCAGTGTTTATAAAAAAACTGAAGGTATTTCCATTCCCTCGTGCGTCGCAGATTTTTGTTGACTAACAATAATTAAATCCAAATGTTAAACAGGTCTAGATAACCAGATTTATTTTTAAATAGACCTATTGCTATTATATCACAGTTAATATTGGGCTATTGTAATGTTACGTCTATAGAATAATAAACCTGAAATTAATATAGACTTAATTAAAGTTAAATAACCACATATTAAATGTAGTAGATAAATTGCTTAATACCTTATTCTATGAGTCTTCGCTTATCCTTTCCCGAAATAGGCTATTACAGCTTTGCTGTCAGTTCAAATCCAAGCACGTTACAAAATGACAAAACTGTACGCCAGACATTAATGTAATATTTTAAAGGAATACTTAATGGTTAAAAACACTATTTTAATCAAACATTACCCTCCTATATTTTGCACGATTGTGGTCTTTCGAAAAGGTGAGTTCAGCAACAGTGGGACATCTGGTAAAGTGGAACATTTAGGGTTTGCCCTATGCTGCTTAAAAAAAATCAACCACCAATGAAAACAAATAGCGCTAAAATCACGCTACAACAAGGCTTGGTCGTCACCAGCTTTGGTCATTGGTGTGACATGTTTATGACGGCTATGTTCAGAATGTCAAGACACTGTGTAGCGCAACCGCAAGTGGACCGACAAACCAAATAACTGTCGAAAGATAAGGTTGCTAGAAGCATGTAATGGGGTATATCGTTTAAGATGTTGTATTTTAGGCTACTAAAAGAGGGCTGGAGATTATTTAAAAAAATAAAGCACATTTTGTAAAAAAAAAAAAAAAATATATATATATATATATATATATATGTTAGTGTTTTGTTTGCTTTTGACTCTATGTTTTATCCCATTTAACTATTAAATATTACATGGATTGTTTAGATGTCCACATCTAACGAGGCATGCAGCTAGTAGAAAAAATATTAGTGTGAGCAAATGGCTTTCGTGAGATTTTTCTAAATCATTTACCAAAAAGTGTCGTACTTTTGCATAGTTCACCCTAGGTCTTTCATATAACCTTTAAGATAGCAAAACGTGCAACAGGGAAAGTAAAATGAGACCAATATGAAATTATAATTACATTAATAAAACAATAATCATTGGTTTATAATCCCGAAATATGACTCCTTTTTTTCCTTTTAGTTATTTCTGTAATATGTTGTATTTAAAATTCATCTAAAAGTCTATACCACAAAAACAAAACCATAAACAGCACAGAACTACATGTAAAGCTCCTGAAGGTGGATGTAACTAAAACACGTGCAATTTTTAGATTAAACGGAAGATTTGACGATGATATCATTTTTAAAAATGCGTATGATATATACACGAAGAGCCTAAATGGCTAGACGGTTGATTGTGATATTCTGAGGTATATTTTAAAATATTTTAAAATAGAAATTGCAATCCACTAGGGTAGTATGCTACAAGTTTCTAGTGTTACATTAGAATATGCTGTCTAATTAAAATCTTCTGTAATATCCAGTGAACACTGTTAATTGGCAAATTTTCCTTTTAAATTGGGGCCTGTACGCTGACAGGCTTACCCTCAGAGGCTTCAGAGCTTAAGTTGGTCATTAAATTAAACCTAGCCAACTGCAGTTATTTGAGAATATCTGAGGAAAAAAATCGGATTGGGCCAGGTTTTGCACAGACACGGTGATGCAGTAGCGGCTGTGCCGAGAGGGCTGGGCTTCTCCCCAGCTGAGACCCATTTCCAACTCGAACGCCACTCATCGTCTTGGGCTGCTGCTATAATTGGTTGCTAATTTTAAAACGCTAGGAGTATGAGCCGGGAATTTACTAGGTTTAGTGTGTAACACCGATTTTTCAGCTTTTCATTCCCAAATTTAACTCTAAAACGGACACGCTTGATGTGGCCAAAATGAAATAACAGCGTCGTCTTTTCACCCTTTCTCACCTTCACAGTGCACCTTTTCACCAGTTCACCTTTCGTTTTTTTTTTTCGTTTGGTACCTCGGATACACCACACATTTTGCCTGAAATTTCACTAATTTGCACAAAGATCCTCCCCCCCAACTTGAAATACCTAACGGTCTACGGACTAGAACGTATAGTAAAACCTATTTTCCTGTTTTTTTCTTGCTCAAAGAAATTACTTCAGCTCTACAATGAGTCTAAAATCCGATTCTGAGCCGACCAACAATGTGACGATGGAAGAGGAGGTAAGGGACCTGTCTGAAGCGCTTCTCAGTCTCCAGAAGTTTGCTTCGTGCCATTGAAACTTTTTTTTTTTATCTGATTTTGTTTACAACACCGAGTTAACTTTTCATTTTTCACTGTGAAAGTTTGCAACGTTTAAAGTGAAATGCGGGGGAAATAAGGTATTTTAAGTACTTGCTGATCTACATTTAGAGGTTCATTACTACATTGGCGTAATTAAGTAAGAGAGGGGGGTTGGAGAAGACCCTTTATTGATCTGGAGGGGGTTTATTAGTGGGCAGTATTTTAGTATTAATATAGTCTTAAAGCATGGAGCGTCGCTTCGGAAAGAAAACAAATGAACCTTACTGGGAATTTATGGAAACTTTAATGCTAGACAAAAACTGCCTATCAGCTTGTTTTTTAAACCAAGTTCAGTTCGTGTTTTGGTTGTCCTTCGTGCTATCCATCCATCAGACGTAGTTTAACTTTTATTTATGACTGTTTCTGCGGCACTCGCTCCCCCTCTTAATTTTTGTTGGCCACGGTAAGGAATTTCCTGTTCCGATGAAACTGCGTCCTGACTTTGTTGTAATAAATGTGGAATTCACGTTTGACGAACCAATTTGTCCCTAAAATTCATTCGTTTGACAATGGCGTACTCCCAAAAGCGTAAATTGGCTTTCATAAATATTTGCAATGCTTATTTTGGCACTGCGGATGTATGTGCTGCTGATGACATGCTGATATCTGCATTTAAAGATGAGTGACTGATCTGCGGCTGTCGTGCTAAATGCCAGTGTTCATATACCCAACTGACGTTTTACAGCAAGGGTTCGCAATAGATTGACATTTTAGGTGGTTGTGGAGTCTAGTCACTGCAGAGCTGTCTGCAGAAGACTGTCAAGCTTGCTTTGTGCTTAAAAACTGCCACGAGATTTTCTGTTCTGGTAAGTAAAAATGGTATATCTGGAATCCAGGGAAGGTGCAGTACCTTCTGTGACCCACTGATCAGCGCAAAATCATAATGTAATTTTGGCGGTGCATCTAGTTTAAAGTCATTAAGCTCCGTTTGTATGTTACCACTAGTGTTGAATGATACTTTTAAAAGGCACTCTTCATTTATTGTTATGCATGAATTGAAATATTAAGGAAACAGTATCATGATTGTGATCCTTGTGGAAATGATCAGTGGTATTTAAAGGTGAAATAAAATTTTTGTTTGAACTGTTAAACTTTCCGGGAGTTCTAGTACCTCAGACTCATCATGTGGAACAGCTATTTATTGAGTTGCTGTTTTATGTTGGATGGGAGAATTCATCTGTTGTCTGGAACATTGTAGGTTGAGAACAAGTGGAATTTTGGTTCAGTTTATTGTGTGGTGCATGTCAAGTTCTTCAAAGGGTGTTTTATGTTTTGGCAGCGTGATTATTTTGCTGTAGGTTAACAGAACTTCTTGAGCAATGTACTAATGTGAGTCACTGGTCATTGTTTGCTGTGGATTATTTTACTTATGATAGCTGGTTTAGCATTCAGTATAACTGGGGAAACTGCATCCTCATTTTAGTTCAAGTAACATGCAGTCTGTAACAGCATTAAGCTCATGACTTGTTTCACCTCCCACTGGCTACAAATAGGCTCCCTTGCCAAAAAGGCCTTGTGTGTTCATGTAGGGAAAGTGTGTCAGACTTAATGGCAGAATGTGTCTAGGTATGCTTCACATTAATGCTAAGTCTGTCTCCA
>JAODLC010000007.1:620292-631107 GCA_026781145.1 Hippopotamyrus pictus
GAAAGGATTACCACGGACCAATAAAATTTGCTCTCCAGGAGAAAATACTTAACAATTTTTTTTTGCCTAATCTATGTGAATCCTGACTCAGTGCACATGTATTTGTAGGGGAACTCAACTTCAAGCCAAACTTAACATCAGTAATAAGATTGTTTGGTTGATGACATTACCAAAGCGATCGTTACGTGTGACATTTCCACTGTGTGGTCATGGGGGCAGGTGGAAAACCTTCCCCTTGTTCAGGATGTGGCTGTTTCTCCCTCCACACACTGTGGACTTGGCTCTACCTTAATTTTAGGGCTCCAAGAACTGAAACGAAATTTCTCTGAAATGTATAACCACGTAGTAACAGTAACAATGCATAAGCGTTTTGGTTTTATGAAACTACAAGGATGCATCATAAATGCCGCCCCCCATGGATGTGTGACAAGCTGAAGCTGAAACTAGTCAGCAGCCTGCAGACAGTGCAGTGTCTCCCCCCCCCCCTTTCCTAAAGTGCCTTTTTTCCACCCCTGTCCCCCCACCCCCAAGGTGCGGACGCTGTTCGTCAGTGGCCTCCCCATCGACATCAAGCCCCGGGAGCTTTACCTCTTATTCAGACCCTTTAAGGTGAAGCTGCCTCTCCTTCATACTTGTTCCTATAACAGGCGCTCTATTGACTGAATTAATTTATTTTATGCTAAACATGCAAGTCAGTCTTTAGATAACAGCCTTGACTAACTGACATTAAAGTTAATACCTTTTAAGGGCTGGACCCTCTGCTGCAGAAATGTTCTAGCTCAGCCTTACAATAGCAGCACCTATTTGTCTTGAGGAGACCGTGTTGCCATAAAATGAGATACTGCAGCCTCTGGACCTCTGCTGACATCACGCTTTGCCTAGCCTGGCATTTCTGTTATGAGTCAGAAGTTTCCTGAAACATACATGACTAAGCTTTACATAAAAGATTGCTTGGTCCAGATGTATTTGCATCTTTAGTGAAATTTTAAATGGTCAATTTGCAGACATTTTGCCAACAAGAGATCTTTTGCACAAGAGTTGTATCTGTGCCCCCAAAGTATGAATAATTTTTCTCTTTACAGGGTTATGAAGGTTCTCTGATTAAGTTGACTTCAAAGCAGGTAAGGTCCTCTCATCAGTGCCACTGTGGTTTATAGGTGGGTTTCTATCTGTGTCCAGCTTATACGTGTATTGGGAGAATGTTCCAAATGTCAGTGATGTTAATGGGGCTTAACCCCCAGCTCCTTGGGCGCTGCTACGGGTGGCTGCCTTTCGCGGACAACGTACTCCTCAAAGAGCAAGTTGAGGGAAGCGTAAAGACAATTTCCCCAAGGGGATTAATAAAGTATCTTGTTGTTTTGAGTAGCTCAAGAGCGGAGCTTCTACTACAATCTAGGTAAATGAGCACTGGGCTCATGCTCAGCCCCCAGAAGACGACCTTGCCCTGACCCCTACCCCCGTTGCTGCATCACCCTGCAGCTGGAGGGGCTGTTAGAAATGCGATGGGGAATTATCATTTTTCAAATGGGTACTAAAACATGTCTTAAAATCAAATGTGCCAGTTGGTATTAAGAGAATATTTGCAAATTGGAAATACTTTTCCAAACCGTACATTTACAGATTTAATTTGAAAGGAAGCAGGTGACAGTTGACTATCAATCTAATACATATAGATTTTCCAAATGCCAATCTCCTGATATTTGGATCAGGATTATCCAATACGTTTGGGGGGGGGGGAGGAGAAACTGGGATGACAAAACTGTGAATTGTGTATTTGAAGCTAGATAGGAAAAAGGGAGACTAGATAAGCTAGACAATGTTATCCCAGATTACGTTTTGAGACACTGGCTCCAGAAGTTTGGGTAGGTTTCAAGTTCTTGAGGAACTGGGGTGGTTGTAGCCTTCAAGGTGATGTCCTTCTAGGCTTTCGTCATGAGCCTCAGCAGCTTTCAGTAAGGTTTTGCACAAGTTTATAAGCAGCTTTTTTATTGGTAGGAAAAAGAAATGTGAATAAGGTATGTTTCCATTAATGGATGTCATAAATGGTAAGTCATTCACCCTGCTAGATCGATTGGTGCCTTACCTCAAGGAACAGACTTTCCATGAGCTGATGGCTCAAAGAACTAATTTTCATGTCCGTATGTTTTCAGTGCAGTTTTGTAAATTATCGCGCTACAAACCGCCTTAAGTGAGCGTAAACTGTGGGGGTGTCATCTTCAAGATGTGTGAGATGTAGGTGAATGGCGACTCCACTGTTGGAGCTGCCAAATGAAGCAGGGTTAGCCTGCCCCTGTCTGCCCCCCCACATTTGTAAATCTTCCCTGAATGGGTTTGTTTTTCCCTCCTTTTCATATGTCCTTTCTCTCCCTCTTCCTTCTAGCCTGTGGGGTTTGTTACCTTTGACTGCCGATCCGGTGCTGATGCAGCTAAGAATGCATTAAATGTAAGCAAACGGCCACCTCTGTGACCAGGCATGCAAGTGGCCATTTGAAGAATCCTTCCTGAAGATGTCGGGCTTAGCTTGTGGCGGCGTGAAGCCGTCCTTTGACTAGTAAGAGTTTTGTTAAGCGTGATCCTGGAAGTTGCAGGAAGCCTCTGTCTCCTTCAGGAAGTTTGCCGTTGCTCAGTGACCCTCCTAAAGTGTCGGTGGCCCGTGTCGGGTGACTGCCCTAAAATCTCTAAAATTTAAGTTTTCTGATGGTATAGATTTACTATGTCTGCTTTTACAGTTTGTGGCTTGTTTACCAAATAAACTCTCGAAATATTCATGTTGAGTAGAACTTCCACCTTTTTAATAGAGGAGGTCCCACTTGCAATACCAGCATATTTGCCTAAGCCATTTTTAAACAATGCAGCAGCACTGAAGTAATTTGAACCCGAATACCCACATATGCACCGATCCATGCTAAGGCACCTCAAACAGACCTGTTTAGTTGCATGTCTGCACAGCAAGCCACATCACACGGACTCACTGGGCTCCCACTGGCCCATCTCTCAGCACAGCAAGGCCACATCACACAGGCCCACTGGGCTCCCACTGGCCCGTCTCAGCACAGCAAGGCCACATCACACAGGCCCACTGGGCTCCCACTGGCCTGCTCAGCAGAAACTCACGTTGCCTGTCTCTCAACACAGCGAGGCCACAGCACACTGGGCTTACTGGGCTCCCACTGGCCCGCTCAGCAGCCCCTCACAGTGCCCGTCTCTCTCCAGGGGATCCGCTTTGACCCAGAAAACCCACAGACCCTGAGGTTAGAGTTTGCTAAAGCCAACACGAAGATGGCAAAGAGTAAGCTGATGGCTTCGCCGAACCCCACAAACATCCACCCAGCTCTAGGAGCTCACTTCATTGCACGGGACCCATGTAAGTGAAAGGCTGCACCTAAAGACCCACATGCACCCACCACTGCAGCGAGGCCCTTAAAGCTGGGTGCTGAGCTGAAGTTTACATGCATGCTGTGCTACTAGAGGCCTAATATTTCAAAACTCCAGAAGTCGCATGACTGAGCAGTTGATTGATGAAATTGCATCTTCAGGTTTCTGTGATATACGGAGCAGAGATGGGTTGTGTTGCCTTAAGGACCTTCATTATTGTAAGACTGGGCCTCTGATGCAGCTGCTGTCCCAGGCCTGTGCAGCGCTCTGAAGCAGCGCCGGCTTGTATGTTTCTGAATGCATTAATAGTCAGGTGGACCTCTGTTTTTTTATCCCTTAACTGGAATTAACCAAAGCAGGTGCTGCTTATTAGCACAGTTATTCAAAGTATTTTTAAGAACTTTTTTGAACTTTGTAGATGCATTGTATGGGTGAAGATCTAGAACAGATCAAATTTAGTGACAAATTGCACCACAATTAAAGCAACGCCCAGTGGTGCCAAAGAAGCGCAGCCTCTGACTCTTGATCTTGTAAGCGTGATAGTTCAAGATTGTTGGATCTTTTTTTTAGACTTTGCAGGAACTTTTTGTATAGAACCAGCTCTGGAACTGAGCAACTTTTGAGACAAATCACACCAAAATCGAAGCAGTAGCTGCATTGGCAAAGGAAGGGCAAGGGAGCTGCAGGAGATGGTTGATCTTGTGAATACAGAAACCGTGTTTGGATCTTTTAAAAAGATCTTGGGAGTGTCATAGGTGACCTGGGACCTTTTTCATTTTGAGACGCATTGTGAAATGTAAGTAGCGCCACCTAGTGGTTATGTGAAAGGACAGCCACAGGCCCAGGTCTGGTGAACATGATTTTAAACTGTTGGGCTGTTTGTTTTTGAAGTCGAGAGTGTGTATAGGGGGTTAGAGATTGGGGGTGGTGGAGTAGGGATTTGATTGGGGGGGGACATCTGGGAAGTATAGTCATTCTGCTAGCATCTGGCTGTCACTGTGCCCTCTGGGAACACAGAGTAAGGTCTTAAGAGGTGACACTTAATCAGCTGATACTTTGGCATTTGAGTTCCTTTGTATAAATCTGACTCCGCATGTCCATGGGGGCACCATTGGTTTTGTGATTCTGCAGATGATCTGACAGGTGCCGCTCTGATTCCAACATCCCCTGAGACCTGGGCCCCCTACCCGCTGTACGCCACGGAGCTGACCCCCGGCCTTCCGCACACTGCCTTCTCCTACCCCGCCGCCGCAGCCGCTCTACACGCCCAGGTACCTGACCGACGCTCGCGCCCACCTGTAACCCCGCTCTGGCGTGCCTTTGGGAATCTGCTCCTCGGCATTGCAGTGTGACTGCAGGCTTTTATGGTGCGACACTGCCACCTGCAGGCAGGAGTCTGCACATGCCTCTGTCCGGTCAGAGGAAGTTGATTGTCTTCTCACCCAGCCCAAATTCTGGCACATCTCTGAATTGCTGTAGGTAATGTTAAGCAGAACACTTATGAGGAACATAAATGGGGGAGTAACAGTGGTCATTGGGACACACCTAATGGACACACCTGGATAAACCGCTAAATCTAACAGCCAGATTTTAATTACCTTAATCTGAGCTGTCGAATGGGCCACTGCATGACGGTCCATTTGTACCTTTTGTATTTGTGAGAGTGAGACTGACACTGTTTGTTGGCTTATGGATCTCATCTTAGATGCGCTGGTATCCACCCCCATCTGAAGGATCCCAATCTGCATGGAAGTCCCGCCAATTCTGTTAGTCCTTTAGTAAGTATTTCTTGTTAAGTTGGGGTTGGTGATTTTATTGAACACTAGTGCAGGTAAGTGATCATTCTGGTTAATTCCTTTTAAATTGGCAATGCAGTCATCTAGGTGAAATGACAGGATGTGCTTAATTTTCCCATAATCCTTCATTGGGAAGGATGGCGACTTCATGCTGAATGCTGCAGTGATTTCTACTGTATGTGGGGGAAAAAATTGAATTCATTTTATGTTTGGGCATTTTCCATGAATATTAATATGCATAGTCAATGTCAAGTAGACAATTCAAGTAGGTCTTTTATTGTCATTTTTACCCATACACAGTTAGTGCAGTTTTAAAACAAAACTGTGTTTCTCTCGGACCAAAGTTCTATAATGATCAGCACAAGCCTAACACACAACCCAGCAATGGCCAGTTTAACCTAATGATGGTTTATTTGGTTTTACACATTCCGGGTAAGTTGTCACCTTTATTTTCCCATCCTAGTTGTGCAAGATACTGAACTTCTGCAGCAAATTCATTCAGGTTTAATGGACAAAGGAAACCAGAAACTCCATTTGGGCTGCCAGTGAGGATTAATGGCACAGCTGAGTCTCTGGATATCGCATCTTCACGCACATGGAGTTGCTACAGGAATGTGTCCAGTTTACTGACAGAAGGAATATGGCACAATGAGGGTGGAATCCTATGGGCTTTGAGCTCATCAATCACTGCATGTTCAGAAACCTGGCATGAATCTGACTCTGCCATTCGTCCTTCCATTAGTATTTTTTCCATGTAGAAATTAGTCTTGGCCTACTTGAACCTTCTTCCTAGATTTGTGGTCTTACCCCTTGCTTGTAATGTTAAATACGAAATGGATACCACTTTTTGCGCTGGAATCCCTTACTGCAGTGCTTTTTTTGACATTGAAATAACCAACCGGGTTAGGTTCAGTGATTGTCTGCATCCCTATAACCACCTGATGTTGTCAATCTCTACTGTGGGAAGTGTGAGTGTTTGTATTTGGCTGTAATAAATATTTATGTTCTTGTGCAATTAAATTTGTTAGTCTTTTTTAATGTGGTTGGTTTCATGTTTGTAGGCATTTCAATGCAGTTATATTAGGGGTGGTGACCAGTTTCTAACAGTTTTAACAGAATTAAGTTGAATGGGTGTCAAGATTAGTGGAGTCCTTCAGAAGGTGAAAATAAATTACCTGAAAGGATGCTGTCTGGTAAATTTGTGAATGTACTTTAGTCATGGTGAATGAGACCCCAGCAGTATACTTGAGCTTGATGACACTGCAGTAGAGGGTATCTAAAAGCCCATGAAGCCGTCATGTTTGTGCATCCTTCCGGCTCACGCTCTCAGCCCGGTCCTCCGCACTTCCCACAGCTTTCTGCAATACTACTAATAACGATGGTCAGTTGGGACTCCTAATACCTGCACTGTCAGGAAAGAGTCCCAACTCGCCTTTTGCTTGTCACTGGGGCTATACCCTGAAGGTTCTGCCAATTGTACCCTATAGCTGTAGGTAAACATACCTTTTAAGGGACAGAAATGGAGTGAGGAACATTTTTGTACCACTGGGGGTACACTGATGTTATTTGTACCTTTTGGATGTTCCTCAGTCCTCCTGTGTCTAAACCTAGCCAGCACCACCCCTCCACCACCCGATTGTCCTTTCTCCACCTCCTTCACATTTCCGCTAGGACTTTCTGGTAGCAGAATCTTGTGCTGTGGAGAGAGAGACACACACACACACACATACACACACACACACACACACACACACACACAGTTGTGATTGGTGCATGCATACAGCAGTGATTATTCCACCAGACCAGCAGAGGGCAGGTGTATTGCAATAAACACAAATTTAAGCAGTGTAGTGAAGTGTGTAAACCTTTTAAATACTCAGTCTTGAATATTAGTTTTTCTCGATTTGCTTTGGCATATTTCATGAAACATATTTAACATTCTCAAGACTATAAGTGCATTTCTCAAAACAGTTCATGCATATAGCAGATGTTTAGCTACAAACGTCTAACTTACCCAAAATGATTAACTCGTGTCTCAAAAACAAATAATTCCACCAATGAATTACTCTGTGCCACCAAATGCAAAGTACAATTGGCATCATTTTAACTGAGCCAAAATGCTTAGATATACTGTAACTATATCAGTGTAAGTGTGCTCCTGAGCTCCACAATTCAGAATGATACTCAGTTCCCACTTTCTCATTGTCACTGATCACCTTTCTTTAGCAAACTGACTTATTCATGTCAATGACACCAGTTTCAACACTGCAAGGTTCTACATTACAGTATGTAAAGTTTACTGGTAAACACTCGCATGCACATGTAATTTCATATCTCAACACACAGTGCAATAGCAAAAAGTCACACAGCACTGTATACCACAAAAACAGCAAAATGGCAATGCAAGAACAAAAGGACAACAAAATCATGTACTATGAAACCAAAAACACAATATTCTGTCACTGCAATTTATGCAATATATTTTTATCATTTTGACAGCTTTAACTGTTTTGCATATGGTGGCTAACACAATGATCACATACATATGCAGTTCTGGAAAAAAATTAGACCACTCTTTTTTAAAAATCTGGATTTTTAAATCCTGGTTTGATCTGGGTTCTGCTGGCAGAAGGCTACACTGTAAGGCAGGCTGCTTCTGGGCTCAAAGTATCTAAGACCGTACACAAGAATAAGGTGAAGCAGGAGACACTGGCAATAACCAAAAACCAGCCAGACAGACGGCAGAAGCAACTTTCTAATGTCAGAGATGGGCATCAACCTATCCAGCAGTGCCTCGTGAATTGGAGGATGACCTCAAGTGACCTTCAAAAGGAATGGGAAACATTAAGTGGTGTGAAGTGCACTGCTACGATAGTTAGGACTGCTAAGACTCTTAGAAGCCCTTAAAGACCCATAAAGCAAGGAAGAAGCCCTTCATGAAAGAGAAACAGGGAAGAGCCAGGCTGGAGTTTGCAAAAAAAAATGCATATTTTACACAGACACATTCCCATAAGCTGAGAAATAAGTGAAATTAAAAATGCTGCTGTGATTTATTTTTGTCCAGAGCTGTTTAGTTTTGCATGTAAAATTATTACCATGGGAAACTACATAATTTGACCAACAAGACAGAAGCAACTGAAAACTGACAAATGATGACAATTGTACAAAACTATTTACATATATGTACAAAAACATTTGGAGATTTGTGTGAAACAATGAGAAATGACATTCTGCTGTGCAGAAGTGACATTATGGTGTGGGGATTACAGTTCTTGTTTTGCAAATTTAAATTGTCATTTGAGAAATGCGCCAAAGGCATCGAGAAACACTATGAGCCACATAATCAGTCGTGAAGCAAGTCTGCCATCTGTTGAATAAAAAAATATTGCTAGGTTTAAACAATGTGGGCCCCTTAGTTTGGGATATAAAAAACAGACACGAATTATTAAGGAATTTATTATCATAAACGATATACGAAACGTTTAATGAAAGTCGACCACTGTTTGGTTTGGTTGCTTTAAATCTGAGAAAACATTCATTGAGACAACACTTTTACGTTTATACTTGTGATATATTAAGAAAACATCACGTTTCCTTATAGAGATACATTAAATAAAAATAATGCACTTATCACACTAACGTGCTGTCATTTTTGCAATAATTTCCTAGTATGTGGTGAACATTTCAGCATTTTATTTTAAATGACATTGCGGATGCTTTCCCCCCTTTTTCCAATAGCATGTAAGCAAATTATTTTTTTGCTGAGACAATGATGTGTGTTTTTCCAAGACGAATCTTTTACAAAGATTAGATATGACATTCCGTGCAGGTGTGTCCGCCCCCCTTTTCTTTTTTTGAATCCAATGTAATTTCTCAAACCAATGCTAAAAATGCCTGGATCACGACTGACTCATGTATCAGAAAAAATGATATCGAGTCATTAACTCTACAAGGAAGTAATTGGAAAAATTACCGATACTAGTTTTCAATTGGTATTTCAAATACAGTACATGCAATGCACTAGAGCTTTTGTTGAAACATTGTAAACTGTTTTTGTGGAAACACTGTTTTAACGCAGACTACTGCCCAAGCCGACAACAATGATTATGACGGGTGGAGGGGAGGGTTAAATATCACGTGATTGAAGCATCAGTAAAGGAGCTGTGCTTCTGTACAGCATTTAAACGAAAAGCTGCTCGTGTTCCTTTAAGAAGCGCCGGATCGCCGCGCTGAATCTCCATCATTGTGCTCCATAAGAAAGCCGTGGTCATGTCTTCCAGCTCCGCGTTCAACGATGATAAGGGAGGCTCTTCCAGCATCGGGGAGCCCGAATACGGGCACGATCCTGCTAGCGGCGGCATTTTCTCCTCTGATTACAAGAGGTAAGTACGGAGTCGCGGCGGGTATTTATAGCGGGCTCCGTTTTATTCTATCACATGAAAAATCATGGCCAGCTGATGGGGGGAGGTGCGGGGGGGGCGATTTCCTGCCAGTGAAGGCGTGGAGGAAGTGCTGGCGGAGGGCTTATGTTGTGGACATCAGTGTCGTTTGCAAAATAAAAAATAAAACAAAGACCTGCGTTGGAAAGGAATGGTAGTCATTAAACAGCGATTTCTAAGCATGTCCCTTCGTTCTAAATAGATTGGCGACTTGCTTCGCGCAGAAGCGTAGCCACCATGCTGAATACTGGGCTAAACAACATCAAACAACGCACTATGTGGTTTATTCTGTAAGCCTTTTGTACTTTAAAATGAATAAAATCTGTGTGTTGCCACTGATTCATGTTACCTAATAGGCCACATCCCACATTATGAATCCAAAAAGCGGCAGTAATTTCCCAACCAAAATCACAGCAAAGAACTGCCGTCGCCCTCATGAAACAGGCTTAAATATGCGACATATTGCTCTGGTAAAAGCGAACGGTAATAAGATACTTGCGTTGAGCCTTATAGGCTGAAGGGCGGCCCTCGCTGGCGGCCCGGTGCGTTTTCAGGACCGCCGGCTGGACAGCGCAGCGCTGCTGCAGACTCCGCGGGCGCAGACCGCGTCCCGGCGAGCGCCGCTGACAGCCACAAACGCTCATATTCATGTCCCCTGCACCTTGAGAAAAGGAGACAATCATGTCAACTGGAATGAAAAATGTGCCAAGCTACTTAAATGTTATCTGCATATATACAGATCTGTTAAACCCAAGGTCAGACTGAGCAAATCGTAGGTTTAGCCTCGTTTGATGTACACTGCGTTTTAAATAATCTAGTTTCACCGACCTTCTCGTGAGACCGGGAGCACGTACGCGGTAGTTACGGATATGTAACGATCGCCAGAAAACCGCAGTTTCCATTCCTAGGAGGAGCACCCGTCTGGTGCTGCTGGGCGAATTGCTATCAAAATCGGTGCCTGTAAATCATCTCTCTGTATAACTTGATATTACAATGATATTGATTTCATTATAAAAATGAAATGCGTTTTGTACTTTGAAAGTCATTGTACTTTGCAAAAACATTTGAGAAGTTAATATAATGATAGACTTTGCTTTATTTTTTACCTAATATATCTATCTATCTATCTATCTATCTATCTATCTATCTATCTATCTATCTATCTATCTATCTATCTGTCTGTTTATAAAATCATAAAGCACTAT
>JAODLC010000007.1:642060-660311 GCA_026781145.1 Hippopotamyrus pictus
TCGGAATATCGGATTTTAAAACCAACAAATATTTGTATCGGTATCGGCCTTCAAAATCCTTTATCGGTCGGGCTCTATAAAACACTATAGAGACAGCCACAGAGAAGGTCTTACATGTTTATGTGTTAAGCTTCCAGCTTCAGGAGTGCAGACAAGTCACGTATTCACTAAGAAGGTCCCTATTCAAGCTTCTCAGAGTCAGACTGGCTTGTGTAAGCTCAGACATTTTACAGTGCCCTGCTTTCACATTTTTCATGTAATCAGTACATGTATGTTTTGGAAACAGCATTTGCTAAATAAATAAAGTGTAAAAATGTAACAGTAAGTGTAAATGTATTTGTTCTTTTGTCCTCTTGGTTATTATCATGCTCCATATGACTAAACAAATCTGGTCCTGCTGGAGGTTGTTGTGTGGATGTAGTCATCAGTCGGAGCTGCTTCCTGATTTGTGCATTTTCTTTAGATGATAGCCAGGGGGAAAAACGCTTCAGACCTCTTCCCTGCAGTGGTGAAGAACGTGGCCTGTAAGAATATCGAGGTGAGCTCTTGAGCAGGACTCTGCCCTATTTCGCATGCCTGTTTCCTGCCAAATTATTAGTGACTGAGTATAACACTTAAAATAATGCATTCTGCTGTTGCCAATTTTCCAGATACGATGACCTGTATGTAGCACCAAAAAAAAAATTTATAGATGCTATTTTTCCAAAATTATGACCGTGTTTCACATTGGAAGAGATCAGGAAGTTTTATATTCCTCTTCAGGGTTGAACAGCCTTTTCTCCAATTTCTCTTTGTAACAAAAAGATGAAAATGATGATCTGTCTGGTCTATGATTGCCTGGGTTTGTCCCTTTTGCTCCAGGTGAAGAAGCTGGTCTATGTGTATTTGGTCCGATATGCTGAGGAGCAACAGGACCTTGCACTGCTCTCTATCTCCACCTTCCAGAGGGGGTTAAAGGTCAGTCTCGCGGAGTTAAATAACCTTAAGAATGGGTTATATGTGGAATATTAGGTTACTGATCACATTTTGAATGAAACAGCTAGCAGATAAAACAATCACGCACATTCCCAATTGTGATTTTTTTCCCCAATATGTTGTGTTTGTAACCCGCTGAAGATTACAGGATATGGTAAATGACTTCCTGTGGCTTCCTCAGAGAGATTAGTGTAAAACTGGACGTTGGGCGATTTTTAGCTGTTTTCCCCCGAAGCAATTTTGTTCTTTGTGCACTGAGGGACTGAAAACAAAACCCTCAGAGACATCTGCATCTCCAGGGCTGTCCCATTACTGAAGTACACAAGAGCCTCATCATCACAGACGTTTGTCTCGCCTGATGCTCTGGATAGAACGTGTCGTCTCCTACAGAGGCTTACCTGCATTTATATCTGCTCATTCCAGATCGCAAAGAGGACGTTCTAATGTCACTCCAGCTATTTTTAGCAATGACTCCAGGCTGTTGAACATTAGTCAGATTGTAGAGGCAGAGGTACAGAACAAATTTACACTTGGCTTTTGTCCTCTGTCAGAGAAAGATGGTGTGTGGCTCTGAACCCGTGACCAGAAGGTCGTGAGTTCAAATCCTGTGGCTGGCAGAGTGACTGCACTCTGGGGACAAGCGCATCGTTGGCAATTCAACGTATTTTTCGTGTCTATTTAATTTTATTTCTCACTGAAATCTTTATGTAGAATCATGAAAAAAACAATGATTAAATCTCTAATCTGTCTTCTTTTCAAAATGTCCATTGTCGGAAGTATTAAAGTTTTTAAATTAGATTAAATCGGCAAAAAAGTAAACCATGTCACCTTTCTTTGTTTTACCTGCATCGGGGGCGTATAGTACCACCCTCACCTTGAAGATCACTATTCACATTCTAAACAGCTGCTTTACCGCGTATTCAAATCACATTCACATGGTAATTTGATGAACAACGCAATGATGAAACGCGATCCAGATACATCCCCATCAGCACCATAAAAGGAGGAGGGGACGTGGCCAAGTGTGAATGACTCATGCATATACATGACAACTAATACATATTCAATGGGGGGAGGCCAGAAATAGTGACATGAGTTTTTCTTGTTTATTTATCCTACTGAATGTTGCAACTACACCATTTAGTGATCTTCATGTAGCCAAGACTTTGGTGATCAGATGTCTGGGATCAAAACAAACTGGCAGCATTGCTTACTTGTACTTTTATAATGTTTCTGCAAGTGTTCCAATACTGCATTTTGCAATGTCTATAGTTTGATGTCGGATTACAAACTTAACATAAATCTGACATATTTACAATATACATTAAAGATACATTTAAGATGAGTGTAATGGCAAAACAAATATATAAGAAATAATTTATTTGCCATGAATTAAGTTTATGATAATGAAGGAAATGTGTGATCCTGCCCCAGTCAGTGAGTGTGTGTTCCCTACCCCAGGTTCCCAGAGGGTTAAGCACAGTTGCTTCAGAGATGCTGGCTGTCCCTGATCTCTGATTCTCACTTGTATACACAGAAGTGTCTGCTAAGTAGATATTAATGTAAGACCTAAAGTCAAATTAAATAATGTCAGTGACAATCCGTTTCAAAATTTTTAGGTTCATCATAATTGTACCTTGATTGATTTACGTCATGAAGCATCAAGAATGATTTGTACATAAATTTAAGTTGTGTATGTTTTGTATGAATATCTGCCATTTTGTGGGGTAAAGAAAATAACTGGAAACCCAGTAAAAAAAACAGGAGCAACTGTTGATTTTATTATGTTGGTATAAAAATACAGAAATAAATAAATGGAAATGTTCGGCCTTGAACAGCCACTACAGCAATTTCAGGGATGAATCCCTGATGCCGTATTGATGTGGCCGCGGTACCGGCGGCATGCCTGCCTGTTCTGTCTCCAGGACCCGAACCAGCTGATCCGAGCCAGCGCTCTGCGGGTCCTCTCCAGCATCAGGGTCACCATCATCGTGCCCATCATGATGCTCGCCATCAGGGAGGCTGCCTCGGACATGTCGCCCTACGTACGCAAGACCGCCGCCCACGCCATCCCCAAGCTCTACAGGTACGAATTATGCACAGATTCGTTTCACGATTTTACGGACCCCAGCCCTGCGCTCAGTGAATTATACTGGTGTAGCATTGTGTTTTCAGCTTACGTTACGTTAGTCTCTGCTGTCCCAGTGAGGCACCCGTGCCAGCATGTGAGCTGAATAAAGAATCTGGATGACAACCAGGCGAGTGTGTGTAATCCATAGAGCATGTGAGAGTAATTATTTATCATTGGTTTGGCTTATTTCTGGTTTGAGATTATCTAATATTTATTTGCGGACATATTTTATACAATTTGACAAAAATGTGTTGTCAGTGATTCACGAACCCACTATAGTTCCTGCTGCAGACCACTGTCTTAAAGACTGCATGCTCCAGCCTAATGCTGCTAACAGTTTTACACAATTTGCTTTAGGAATCTCCAGCGGACAGGGGCAGACCTATTTGTGTGTGTGTGCGTACATGCGTGAGTGTGTGCGTACGTGTGTGAGTGTGTGCGTGCGTGCATGAGTGTGTGCGTGCGAGTGTGTGCGTGCGTGCGTGCAAGTGCATGCGTGAGTGTGTGCGTGCGTGCGTGCGTGTGTGTGCGTGCGTGAGTGTGTGCGTGCGTGCGTGAGTGTGTACGTGCGTGCGTGCGTGAGTGAGTGCGTGCGTGAGTGTGTGCGTGCGTGCGCTCTGCCATGTCATCACAGAACAGACCCATCTGGCTGCGGCCTGGCATTCCATATACACCTGATACTCCTTGCTCTGTCTTTGCTCTCTTAATGCATCTCGTTAAACTGTTTCCTTCCTTGTTCTCACCATGTTTAGCTTAGACCCAGACCAGAAAGACCAGTTGATCGAAGTCATCGAGAAACTCCTCGCTGACAAAACCACGGTGAGGACATCTTCTGATCCAAACACTCTGCCACATTTATGGCCGATTCAGAATATCTCAGCCGGGTCCTCGGGGACCCGCAGGCAGTCCAGCTGGGAGGGAACAAAAACGTGGGCTGTCTGGGGAGAAACACTGATCTAATTAATATTTGGTGATCTTATGAACATTGAGTCGCTGTTTGTCAGATTTATATAAGCTTTTTGAGATATTTGATTATTTATCTTTTGGTTATAGTGTGTTTTTGTGGATGTATTTCTGTGTAGCTGTGTCCTTAATGTAAGCCTATATTAGCTATCTTTGGGTTACAGCCTTTGGAATTGCACATATGTGATAAGTGTCCCATATTTTATATAACATTTCACGCTCATTAAACCCATTGAGATGGGTTATTTTTTGGCACTTTTTTTGCTGACTGCAATCATCGAACAGGAACCAAGGGCCGGGCGGTGTGCTCGCTCAGTGGATACCGCCATCACCTCACGCCCCGGCGTGTGAGCTTCCATGCCTGCCCCTCGTGTGTGTGTGTGTGTGTGTGTGTAGAGTTTGCGTGTTCCTGCTGGGTTTCCTTCTGCAGTACAACGATGTGCATGTGTGTGCTGTTTCTAAGCTGCTGTTTGCCTGCTCTGCAGTGGACTGTCATTTCATCCGGGGTGTTTTTTATTGTGTCATGTGATGCCTGGAATAGACACCCCCACAGAGCTGTACTGGAGTAGGGTGTAAGATTGATGAAGAACGCTGTATTTTGTCACATTGGAATGATTGTGTTACTTTTTATTCACATTTATTGTAACTGATGCAGTTATACAGAAAATATGTGAACAAGGCAAAAATGTATAATAACTTACTCAACATATTAATACATTATGTATTCAAAACTGCACACATGAATAATATTAATGTCTAAACAGAAAAGTAAATCAACTAAATCCACGAACAAAATTATCAGTCGACTTTCATATCTGGTATTTTAATCCTTCTGCGAACTTTGGTTTCATTACGTTCAATTACAGTAACACGTTGCTGTTCTGATAGGTTTGAGTTTTGCCTGGAGGTGAAAGGTCAGGCTGCTTATTGTCCCTCTCTGCGCCCCCAGCTAGTGGCAGGGAGCGTGGTGATGGCATTCGAGGAGGTCTGTCCCGAGCGCATCGACCTCATCCACAAGAACTACCGCAAGCTCTGCAACCTGCTGATCGACGTGGAGGAATGGGGCCAGGTGGTGATCATCAACATGCTCACACGCTACGCCCGCACGCAGTTCCTCAACCCCAACGCCAACGTGAGTGTGCCCACCTCCCCACTGTGCCCACCCAGAGCGGATCGCCTCCGTAATCTCATCCCCTCTCTGAGCAGGAGTCCCTGTTGGAGGAGGGCACGGAGAAGGCATTCTACGGCTCCGACGAAGACGAGGGGAAGGAGGAGAAGGCGGAAGCTGCCGCCCTGGTGGCCAAGAGGAAGCCCTACGTGATGGACCCCGACCACAGGCTGTTGCTACGCAACACCAAGCCCCTTCTGCAGAGCCGTAATGCAGCCGTGAGTGCCACCTGACCCTGGTCTGAAGGGGTACCAGCTCCAGACAAGCTTCACCCTTTTACCGTCCATCCCCAGGTGGTGATGGCCGTGGCCCAGCTGTACTTCCACTTGGCCCCCAAAGCAGAAGTTGGGGTCATCGCCAAGGCCCTGGTTCGCCTCATGAGGAGCCACAGGTAGGTGCTGTGAGGGCTACCATTTCATAAGAGCGACGCACGGTGTTAAGATGGTGAAAAACATGAAAGCCGCCTTTTACCTTTCCCTTCCCAGCTATCGGCCAGCTTGCTGCTCTCTTACTGGGATGAGGTCCGTAGAATGTTCTAGGGGGGGCTTGGTTGTAGTGACTCTGCTGAGTTTTCCTTCCTCATGTGGTTGTGAAGTCCTGTAAGTGTGAACGAGGGACTGATATTAAAGCAGAAACTCTGCAACAAACAATTTCACAATCGATGTACTGAAATATAGGAGCAGCAGCCAGCAGTAAATCATGCGACAGCTTTGTTAAATTTGCTTTTCATGGACTCCTGCATTGTTTGGTATGTTTACTAGTCACTGGTATATATTCTGTGGAATGTATTCAGTCCAGTGAAGGAGCTTTGTAGTAAAGCAGGCCGCCACCCCTAAATGAAGCGAGATTACTGAATGCTATACTTATCCAACAGCGAAGTCCAGTACGTCGTGTTGCAGAATGTGGCAACCATGTCCATCAAGCGAAGAGTAAGTAGAATATTCATTTATGAGCAATTGATTTACACACTCAGGCTCTTAGGAGAATTCATTTTGAAACAAAAAATACTGTAAATGTACTTATCAAGTTGCCTTTGAATTGACTTTTCAAGTGAGACTTTTGTAGTTATGTTATAAAAGTGAAGCTGACTTCTATATATAAAAGAAAATGTGTGTGTCTCTCTTTTCAAAGGGGATGTTTGAACCCTATCTGAAGAGCTTCTATATCCGGTCCACAGACCCAACCCAGATCAAGGTCCTCAAGGTAATTGCAGGTGTATTGTACATTGTGCTGAGATACACTGGTACCAGTGAGTTATTCATAGGGCCCATTAGTGACACCCTCAGTAGCCAAATGCATTCAGGTGCCACCACTGTAAATTAGAAAATCGGGCCCCCTTACCCTGTTAAATTATAGGTGGATGGATGGATGGATGGATGGATGGATGGATTTCTTTACACATGATGACCTGACTTATTTGTTGTATTTACAGTTAGAAGTTTTGACCAACCTGGCAAATGAAACCAACATATCCACTATTCTGAGAGAATTTCAGGTTTGGCATATTTAGAAATATTTCTTGAATTTCGGTTTCTTTTTCAGACTGTGTAACAACACATTCGTTCATGATGTTTTTACATAGTTATATTTGTTTAAAAACCTTACATTACAGTACATTACATGTCATTAAGTACATTACATGTCATTTTCTTATCCTGTATACACATGCATACTCTGTGTAATGTCCCGCATTGATTCCTCTGGTTGTAGACTTATATTAAAAGCATGGACAAAGACTTTGTTGCTGCCACCATACAAGCGATTGGCCGCTGTGCCACCAGCATCGGGGAGGTTAGAGACACCTGTCTCAACGGGCTGGTTCAGCTGCTGTCCAACCGGGATGGTGAGTTTTCCCGGCCGAGTCCTCCAAGCCTCCCAGCGGAGTGACATGATATGGGGTGTCATCCCTTCTGCGCCCCTTTGTCACAGAGCTGGTGGTGGCCGAGTCAGTTGTGGTGATTAAGAAGCTTCTGCAGATGCAGCCTGAGAGGCACAGTGACATCATCAAGCACATGGCCAAGCTGACGGACAACATCCAGGTAAAGTGGCTGGCTCTCGCTGCTTGGCTCAGCCAGTGAGCTCTGAAGCGAGTGAGAATTAGAACTTAGTGATCAGTGGTCATTGTTAACACACCACAGCACAGAGTGCGCAACAACGAAATGTGTCCTCCGCATTTAACCCATATGTGACTTTCGTGACACGGCAGGGGGCAGCTAATTCAGCGCCCGGGGAGCAGTGCTTGGGGGCGGTACCTTGCTCAGGGTACCTCAGTGGCGCCTTGCTGGTCGGGGATTCAATCCTGCAATCTTTCGATTACAAGTGCGCGTCGCTAACCATCAAGCCACCACTGCCCACCGTTGTGAGCTCGAGGCCAACAGGACAGTGAGCAGTGGGGAGAAGGACCCATCTTTATTTGCGGATCTCTGACTCAGAGATCCATGCGCTTAGTGTATGTGTATGACTGTGACGCTAACTCATGACCATACATTAAACAATTAAGAGAATAAAAGCATACTGTAATACGGACACCCTAGAGTTTCCCAGGGCTGGAGGTGGGTGGTCTCAGCTGAAGCTGACTTCCGATAATTAGGCCTCTGAGTTCATCCCAGGGTTTCCAGTCGGAATCCTCACCAGTCGCACACCTTCCCCTCGGCGTCCAGGTCCCCATGGCCCGAGCCAGTATCCTGTGGCTCATCGGTGAGTACTGCGAGCACATCCCGAAAATCGCTCCCGATGTGCTGAGGAAGATGGCCAAGTCCTTCACCAATGAGGAGGATATTGTCAAGCTGCAGGTCCTCAATCTGGCTGCCAAGCTGTACCTGACCAACTCCAAGCAGGTGAATGAGACGGTGTCCTAAGGAGACTTTGGCTTTAAATTATGGTTTGTATTGTGGTTTAAAAACAGTGAAAAACATCCATGTTTGGATAGGTAGCAGAGAGAAACACACAGGGGGAAAGCAGATTATTCTAGATCCTCATCAAGGAAAGGTTGTGTTGAAGCAGCCATATGGTCTAAATCAAACCCGTGGAACGTGCTAGAATCCAGTGAGACAGGTGGAGGGGTTGTTTGTCTGTTTTTATAGCCTCTCTCTCTCCAGTTCCGCTTGGTTGCCATTCTGTCCAGCCCTGTCGCAGATGGCCCTTACCAATTTGCCTCTCAAATGCTAGCATCCTGCAAAGGCAGGGTAAACCTTCTGTGTAATTAGCCAGAGTGCTCTGTGACTTTAATGTGCCGAGTGCACTTTATGATCAAGGGCCTCGTGTACGGCAGAGCCGACTTCCGTCAGCATCTCTGCGATAAATCTGGTTTTATTTTAAATGCAAAATTGAACAGGCTGCACAACAACCTGTCTGTGTCCCAGAGAATGACACAGCAGGTGACCTTCAGCTGTTTTCAACATTAAAGCGTCATGCTTTGTTCTTCCATGAAGGCCCTGCATAGAGCTGTCTATGGTGCTGAAATTGAGACTCTCAGCCATAATAGGCTCTCGTAAAACAGCAGCACATTATTTTCACAGTTGAGCAGTGATGTCAACTTCAGGGGCGAGGATAATTAGTATGAAAATGCCAGGGTGTGGCGATCAAAGCAGGGGATGCAGTGAGGGATTTGCCTTTAATCTCGCGGCACAATCTGGCGCTCTGGGCATGTAATCTGCAGCCTGCATTTTCTCTGGATGGGCCTCACTTGTCATTGTGGGCATATTCATGGAAAACCAGGGGTGAATCCATTCATACACACGCACGCACATTCATATATTTATCGGGACTCTTCATTCATTTCTATGGGAAAAACCCTTATCACAACAATGACAGCCTTAATACCTACCCAGCCCTAACCTTAACCATGAGGAACCAAACAAAACACAAGACTTTTAGTTTTTTGATCACATTCACAGATTTTTATTAAATTGAGTTTCCTCTTGTGGAGACTGAAAAATGGTCCCCGCAATGTCAAAATAACAGGTTTTTATAACATTAATGTCCCCACAATGAAATATATACATAGCTGACACGCACACACACACACACACACACACACATAGCCACCACTGCCACTTACTAGTGACTCTGCTCCCCTCAGTGTTTTTCTATAGTATTCTTCCTTCCTGTGTACCATACAGACCAAGCTGCTGACTCAGTACGTGCTCAACCTGGCCAAGTATGACCAGAACTATGATATCAGAGACCGGGCTCGCTTCATCCGGCAGCTCATCGTGCCCACTGACAAGAGCGGCGCGCTCAGCAAGTACGCCAAGAAGCTGTTCTTGGCCCTCAAGCCAGCCCCTGTGCTGGAGTCTCCCTTCAAAGGTAGGGCAGGAACGCCCCAATGGCATCCCCCATACCTCAGTAATTCCTACACTTGGCGTCTCAGCATTTAGCTTTATCCTCTCATAATGTGGGTGCGCCTGACACATGCAGGGTTGGTAGGGTTAGGGTTCCCCTTTGCATGTGGGGCTTGTATGTTCTCCTCATATGGACCGGCTGCATCCAGGTTCACCGTAGCCCTGTGTTGTATAAGCAGGTGCAGAATGGATGGGCATCACTGGTTGCTGTCATCTTTAATGCCTTGCCATTTTGTGCACTCTCCCTTCTTGGTAGAGGGACCTTGTTGGCTTTTAGGTCTAAGTAAGATGGCTTCCTGAATTGCCTATGTCTGCATTATACTTTTTTATAGGGTTAGGGCTACAAGGCTTTTACCACATATATACATTTATATATCAGCGTACCTGAGGGATAATAGTTACAAATCATGGGCCTTTCTTGTTGAAAAGTATCTCATTGGTTGACGTGAGATGCTTCACCTGACTTCATAAATATACACTGTTTATGTACCTTTTGGTAGTTATAAGGGCTATAAGAAGTTATAAGGAGAATAGCTGTATAACTGTATAGAAATGATGGCACAGAGGCTGTGGCTAAGACTTCACCATGCACATCCTGTGTGTTTGTTTAGTGTCTGTTAGCCTTAGGTCTTTCAAGTCTGTGTACTGAGCACACATTTCATATGGACATAAGGAAGTTCCTATTATTAGAAAACAAAATTTCAGCTCATTTCCTGTAAACTGAAGAAGATGCCAGATGAGCTGACGCTCACTGGAGCACAGGTGGCTTACCATGTCAGCGAGAAGGTAGCGCAGGCTAAAGGAGCAAGAGCAAGGGAAGAGTGACGAGATACAGGCCAGGCTAGGGAGCCCACCCTCTCAAGGCCCCTCCTGCTAGCAAACACCCGCTTGCTGATCAAAAAGATCATTGAATTCCAGCTCAGAATTTCTTTGCACAAAATGATTTCCACAGTGAGGTGACAGTAAACAGCATCATCCCGGACGTTGTTATTGACCTGGCGCACTACTTGGCTGACATCCCTGATACAATGGTTTACTTCCGCAAAAGCAGATAAGCTAGGCTCTCGTTAGCTGTTCGCCACGTCTCCACCGGCGATCAAAAAGCCAATGTGGTGAGTTTATTTCTCATCATTTCAGTCCCAACCATAGCGGTTGTCAGTTCCCAACGTGATGGGCCATTTCTGAATGAGTCGGCTCTAAGAGTTTGTTTGTTTATTGATATTGCATATGTTAAGCTGAGCCACTTTATGCTGAAGGCTGTGACTCCAGCAAATCACCATAGATCAGGAATTGGCTAATGAATGTCAGCGATTTCCAGCCTTTTCATGTTGCGGAGGATAAGGGAGTATATTTTATTACTCTCTTTATGCCTCACATTGAGTCGAATACATTTTCAATTTCGTTGTCCAAGTGACAATGACAATAAAGATTATCTTTAACTTTATCTTTATTCAGAAATACAGCCATGCTCGTAATCCAATGTACTGTATGTTACTCTAAGCAGGAAAGCATGCTCTTAATCAGTCCAAAACTATGATGAAGATCATACAGGCGTCACTGAGAGAACGGATTCAAAAAGCTTCAGTAGTTTGCCTGACATCATGACTCATACCGATAAGCAGAGACAGCACTCAGCATGCCGATGCTATAGGGCAGGTCGCCGTACTACAGAGGGGGATTATGGGCCACAGGCTGCCGGATATTAAATTTCAGTCCATGCATTCTAGGTTTGGTATAAACCTGTTCATGCTATATGTGGTCTCTAGGTTAATTAAGAACTAAAGGATGCACTGGGAGAATTTGTGTGCAAGGAAGAATAAAACGCGCACCAAAATGCGTGATGCCAATGGAAACATTGCTAGACAATGTCAGGCTCCTTGTCTACAGAGACAGTATCACAGCTACACAGATTTGACCTTTTTGTGTCTGTAGAAGCAGTCCTGCTTTCAGTGTGAGAATGATTTCATGGCTGACACGTTTTATGCCTGGCTAAGAAAGCAGTGCTGTTAGCCGCAGCGGCTGAAGCCTTTGACGAGCTAAAGAGAGCCCTGCGCAAGCAGTGCCTTGTGTGCCAGCACTGCCGAGAATCACCGTTCTCCCAGCTTGCTTCGTGTTTAAAGGCCGGCCGTAGAATCCTGGCCCATGGCTGGGCCGCTCTTCAAAAAGCCCTTCAGCGAGTCAGTAAGCCAGCCGGGCGCATCCTTGGTCTACAGCTGCCAGACATTAAGGGCATCCACAGCAACAGCAGCCTCTGGAGGGCTCTTAGTGCCTCTTATACCCAGGCACGCTGCGCTCACTATACTGCCATCTGCTGAGAGATATGAGACCATGCCTGACCGCTCAGCCACACTCAGGAATAGCCTCTTATGAACCCTGCCTCCCTACGCTAGCTTCCTCCCACCGCGCATTAGTATGATAATAATATAATAATACTAATAGTGATAATAATAACTGACTTAATAGGAGTGTATTTTTGAATGAGCCATTACTGTAAATGCAGTGAAATATCAGCATTTTGTGTTTTGGCCATACGGATCATGGATAACCCTCGGTAGAGTGTAATTAAGTGCTTTGAAATTTCCAGAAAGCCTAATGATCTGTTATAGACTAAAACGGCTGGAGCAGCTGGCTAAGCGGAGTGTTGCTCCTGTGTGTCGCCGCTGTAGACCGGGATCACTTCCAGCTGGGCTCGCTCTCCCACCTGCTGAACGCCAAGGCCGGCGGTTACCAGGAGCTGCCCGACTGGCCCGAGGTGGCCCCAGATCCATCTGTGCGCAACGTGGAGGTAACGCTTATGGCTGTGTCCTCGGCCACGCTCGCCGACGCTCTCAGCACGGTCCTGTGGGAGCGCTGTCTGTGTCCACCCTCAATTCCTGTCTCACCAACCCCATACGGAAGCACCCCTTGACACCTGCATCATATTCTGTTCACCTCCATGCTTTTCTAGAACAGTACTGCCAAATACAAGTGCCCATCCAGTAAGATTGTCTTCCCCCAGATACATACTGAGAAACATCTGCTCCACAGAATGATGGCGCCCTGTTCTAGTCAAGGTTGTAGCTGAATGCACCTTATGTTTCGATTATCTTCCTACATGAAAGGAGGGAAGCGGTGTCCATGGAAACACGCAGAGATACTGTCATGTCTTTGAGGGCTGAGGCTACGCAGGTTGAATCGGCATGGCTTTTGAATCACACCAAGCTTTGCTCAAGATGCTGTGAAATTCCAGTCTGCTGGAATCCGCTTGGCCCTGTCATCTCCTTGCATTTGAAGAGTATGCATCAGGAGACCACGCCCTGTCCTGTGCTCTGTAGGATAAAGCCCCCAGAACCGTCCTACTCTCTGTAAACCTCACAGCCTTAGAGAAACCCTTCGTGAGTCAGACAGGGGCCTGGTGTGCACCTAGTCTGTGTCCATTGCGCTGTTTGTTCATCTCCATGTGTGATAAATCAAGATCCAAGATCGAATCGAAACTTTTGTTCAAATCCCCGGAATACCTGAAACCTTCTGGTTTGGCTTCTTCATTGGGTGTCTGAGGGTTTTGATTGGCTGTTGCTCTGCAGGGTGCTTCCTCTCTCAGAGTTTTCATCCCTCTCCTCCATTGTGGTTTGTCTCGTCCTGTAGACGATGCAGACTTTTCCCAGTGAGGCCAAGACAGGGTGGAGCGCTGTGTGTCTGATCTGAAAGCCCTCTCCCCTCCCCCCTCCCCTCCACCACCCCAGTGTGTCGTTCCTCTCTCGCTGACCGTCTCTCTCTTTGCCCTGACCTGCAGCTACAGGAGGTCATTTCCACCAGCAGTGGGCGGATCGGCTCGCTAGGAGGCTGGCCAGAGGTGCCCCTTGGGATTGCTGTCTGATTCCTCCTCTTTACCTGTGGCCAGGGAGGCTCAGAACACAGACACATACAGAGCAGAAAACGCCTTTGGAAGTTAACTTTTTTAACAACTTAATAAATTCCATCACGTACATTCAAGGCTGTTAATGAATAAGTGGTCTCAGGAAAAAACAAATCTTATTCAGAAAGTCAGATTTCTCTTAACCAACTGAATAATTATTAGGAAGGAATTTACCACAGGTATCTGTAGGTCAGGTTGTAAATGGAATATTGTTATTTAGTCTGAATGGGTTTTTACAGATATGATGAAATGATACTGTGAGATGTTTCATACATGTTTCTGACTTGCACTGACTAATGGTGTGAGTGGGTATTGTGCTTTAGTACATAAGGGTCGAGCTGCATGGAAACACGGCTGACTGCTGACTTGACTTGCAGATGTCCAGACGCACTGCTGCTGGTTTAGAATGGCTTTTATGTCCGTGTGTGTTCTCAGGCCACATAAGCGAGCTCGTTCCCCGAGCGTTTTGCACACTACTGCTCTGATCACGTAGAATCACAAGACCCCGGGGTGTCTCTGTAGAAGCCTGCTGTACCGCTCTCATCTGGGGCATCTCGTGGCACAATAACAGGAAGAAAGTTCTTAGTATTGAAAGTTGAAAGTCTCCCAGCCGCTGCACTGTTTTCTGCGGTTGCAGTAAAGCTTGTTTGTGTTTCAGTGAAGAGGTCCACGCTAGTGAGCCCGCCTGGTAATTACGTGGGCCGGCGGGACCGCCAAACAAACCCCCCCCCCCGTCCTTTGTACCGTGCACTTCTCTGTACTGTCTTTTCTTTGACTATTCATTTCAATTCCATGCCATTCTTTTCTTTCCCATCTGGCAGGTTATTATGCTGCTCGAAAGAGTCACAGCCTTAACCAGAGTGAGTCAGTGAGTGGCACAGCACAGGGCAGCAGTTACTGCAGCTCCTAACCACCCTATGCAGTACTTACTGCAGAACTCCGCCTTCGTGCTTAATTTGCCAAAAGCTATTTCCTTGAAAGTATTTAGTGTTCTCTTACCTTATTGCCCTTGTCTTTCTTTTCAAATTACGTATCAATTTCATTGTTTTGTGGACAACAAGCCGTTTTGAGAAGTGGCTATATAGTTCTGTATGTCCACATACGACAATCTTTGGTTTTAATATGTGGTTTGTTTGGCTTGCTCTATTTATATACGCACACATTTTTTTCTGTTAACTAGAGAACTTTAAGTACTTTTCAATGATGACCCATGTCTCCGCTGGAGCTCTCCTAGTAAAATACTCAGAATTGGCCATGAGGGTGACACCTGGTTCTCATTTTTATGCTGCTTGTGTCCTTGAACTCTGAATGAACAGCACTCAGATTGCTGTATCCATTAGTTATGTATTGCTAAAAAGAAGAACCAATCAATTTAAAGACCTGTCACCTTATTCTTCACAGGTGCATTCTGGTCCGTTTTGGTAACCCTGAGTCAGACTCTCATGGCCACTTATTTAGAAATGCTTTTAGCCTTACTATTATCATCTCATTATTACTATTATCATTATTATTATTATTCTCTCCCATCCATCCATCCATCTCCCTAGCGCTTATCCTGACAGGGTCACGGGGGGCGGGGGCGGTGCCAGGCTGCATAGTTGACAGAAAAAGGCCGTGGAGATTGCAGGTGCTGACCACATCTGCACTGCCTGCAGGTTCCTGAGTGGACCAAGTGCAGCAGCCGTGAGAAGAGAAAGGAGAAGAAGGTGGAAAAGCCCTTCTACTCGGACTCAGAGGGGGAGTCCGGACCCACAGAGTCGGCAGACAGTGGTAACTGAGGCCATTGTTCCGTAGCGACAGCAGAGTCTGCCATGTTCTGCTGGCCTCAGATATCATATAGCCGCTTGTGTTTTGAGATTTTTCTGTTTTTTATTTAGTGTTTTTTATTTGCCGTATTCAGCACCTCTTTCTTAACATAAGAACCATGTTGCTTTAACCTGCATGCACTGTGGGCCCTTCGCAGTACAAGGTCACGAGTAGGGGTGTTGCGTGCGGTGGGTTGGGGATGGGGCAGTTGTGTCTGTGCGCGTCCCAGCCTCCGCTCTCCCCTCCAGACTCGGACACGGGCAGCGGGACCGGCAGCGGCAGCGAGGAGAGCGGCTCAGAGTCGGGCAGCGAGGAGAGCGAGGGCGAGTCGGAGTCAGACAAGGAGGAGGAGGAAAAACACAAGAGGAAGAGTAAGAGCAGAGCCAAGAAGAGCACACAGGAAAGCGAGGGAAGGTAATGAAGCGAGCAGTCAGCAGAGAATGAATATTAATATAGAATATTGCATTATCCTCATGGTGAGGCTTGCAGTTCATTTACAGTATAAATTGTAATAATTCCTTTTCTCAATTCAAATAATTTGTATTTCTGCTTTTTTCGTGTTGATTAACTGTGGGGAGCAGCGTGAGCCGGTTTAAGTACATGGCCACGGTTGGGTTTCCAGCTTGTCTGCTAGCAGTCACTCTGTCTGGGGAGGCTGCAGCTCACAGACGGCACCTTCTCCCTGACAGCGAGCCCAGCAGCGGGGATGAGAGGAAGAAACCGCCAAAGGGCAAAGGGTCCAAGGCTGCGTCAGACTCCGAGTCGGAGGAGGAGGAGGAGGAGGAGGAGGAGAGCTCCTCGGAGAGCAGCGAGAGCGAGTCCGAGGGGGAGTCCGAGTCTGACGCAGACACCAGGATTAAGCAGAAGGTGGGGGAAGCTCAGCTTGCGGAGGCAGCAGACACAGCCAGATACCTTCAAAAACCCCCAGCGCAGTGAAGGTCTATGTTAGCATCCGTGATTCTCACACTCACCCTGTTTGACCTGCTAGAACAGGAACTGCCATTTATGAGACAGAAGCCACTGAAAACGTGCCAGAGATGTGTCAGCGACGAGGTGCCCTGTTCTCTGCATAACAGAGCCTTTTCAGGGATCCCCGTCCATTCTTTTCACAGACCTGTGCTTCCAAACCACCTCCAAGACAACCGAAGAAAGAGATGGAAATGTCCCTGCTTGATCTCGATGATTGTGAGTGTATCTATATAAAAACTAAAATTTTATCAAATTATAAATATTTTCATATAAAAAAACATTGAATGAATTGAAATGTACATGAACATGGAATACATATTGTCTAAATCTAGATTCCAAGATATTTACATTAATATTTTTGCATATTAATTAAATGAAATGAAATTAAAAAGACACACTTGAGAATCTGCATTATTTGTGACCAGTGTTAAGTGTCATTTCTGGCCATTGCCCTGACAACTCTGTGTCACTGTCACTGTACAGTCGAACCCACGCCATCCCCACAGGTGACCCCTGTGAATAACTTCGTGTCCAGCAGTCTGGTGACAGATCTTGAGGGACTGTCCCTGTCGGATTCGGCACTGTCCCCGGCGGTAAGTAACCCCACTTTCGAGCTCAGCTACGCACCTACAGACTTTCCCAGGACACTTTTGCCTGAAGCGACATACCATTGAGGATCAAAGAACAGGGTCAGCCTGTATCCCAGGCCCAAAGGTGATATGATACCTCTCCCAGCCACGGGCCTTTAACTCTCGACACAAGTGACACATCACAGAGCCGTTCCCCTACAGAGAACCAGAAGCCTGCGGGGATGCAGCTGCCCGGGACTTTACAGCTGCTTAGAGCTTATACAAGCTTTTTTTCCCTAATAAACACTTACTAGCTGGAAAAAATACTTCTGTAGTCACTGTGAATTGATTTGAGTCGGTCCTGATTTAACTGTCCAGGCGGTAATTGATGTGCCTTCAGAGATGAAGTAGCGGAGACAGAATGACTAAGCACTTCTCAAAAAGATGCCGTTACTGGTCAGATAGGCCAGCGTGCCACACTCCCCTCAGCAAAGCCTTTCATTTCATTAGCAAATTCTTTGCCGTGTGGAAACGGCCATAAATCTTTTCCCAAAGCGAGGCCGGTGTGTATGAGAGAGGAAGCTGTCTTTGTCTCCCGCGTCCAACAGGCCGTCAGCCCTGCATCGGGCCCGGTGAAGAGCTACGAGCTGCTGCACCGCATCACGGGCGAGGGCCTCTCTGTCAGCTACTGCTTCAGCCGACGGCCCTTCAGCCACGACGCCCACATGGTCTCCGTGCAGATGCAGTTCACCAACAGCGGCGACACGGAGGCACGCAACCTCCGCATCCAGGAGCCCAAGCTGCAGTCTGGAATGCGCATCGCAGAGTTCCCAGAGATCGGTCAGAAATGGCAGTCCCGCCCCTTTATACCACACCCGTGCTTCTGTACAGATACACAGTACAGTGGTACCACGGTTCTCGAACTTAATCCGTTCCGGACTCCGGATCGAATCCGAAAAAGTTCGAGTTCTGATCGAATTTTTCCCATAAGAAATAATGGAAAACAAATTAATTGGTTCCCGGCCCCACAAAATTACACCTAAATATGTTTTTATTTGTTTTTAAAAAAAAAAAATTTTAGCATTTAAACACAAAATGAACAGGATAAAACAAGGAGATTTTTTTTCTTAATGGCTTCCAAAACGATAATGATCTTATCCCGACATTACCCCTGTCCTGCCCCGACCGTCCGCTCCTTCCGTGTGCCACGCCCCCTCGTTAACCTCGAGTGGGATCCCCATGTGATCAGCTGTTTTTGGTTGTTGTCATTAGTCCTCTGTATGTTTCAGTTTGTTTCCCCAGTCAGGTCACTGGGTGCGTTAGACTTGCTTACAGCGCTGGCTTAAAGCAACGCATCCTGATCCTGACGCAATGCATTACGGTTAGATGCATTGCGACCTCTCACCCGGCTGCACAAACTGGAACCGCCTCC
>JAODLC010000007.1:662096-672776 GCA_026781145.1 Hippopotamyrus pictus
TGGGTGGGATGTGGGCAGAGTCATGGGTGGGATGAGGGCAGAGACATGGGTGGGATGTGGGCAGAGCCAAGGGTGGGATGTGGGCAGAGACATGGGTGGGATGAGGGCAGAGCCAAGGGTGGGATGTGGGCAGAGCCAGGGGTGGAGACGTGGGAGCTGGTTATTGTGAACCTGCAGGCTGTGACAAGAAGCACAGGGCAGGAGGCTCAGTCTGTCACAGAGCAATACACGCCATGTAGGAACAGCAATGACCCAGTGAAGCTGGTTTATGAGGGCTGAGAGAATCAGGAGGTAAACTGCCATACAGCACAGCAACAGCACGTGGCCAGAGCACAGTGCACCACACAGTGACAGCCCAGCCACAGCACGCAGTGACAGCACATGACAACTGCACAGCCACAACACACAGCGACAGCATGTGGCCAGAGCACAGCGACAGCATGCAACTGCACACGGTGACAGCACATGGCTAGAGCACAGTGACAGCATGCGGCCAGAGCACGGTGACGGCACATCCACAGCACACAGCAACAACACGCAACTGCACACACCGACAGCACACGGAGACAGCACATAGCCATAGGATAGCGACAGCACATGGCCAAACATGTTACAGTACATGCAGTTAAATGTTTTTCATTATTTTTATTGCATGGAAAAGCTATTTTTGACCTATGAAGAGCAACCAAAATAGACCATGGGTGAAAGAAACATGCTTGGTTGTTTATGGCAGAAGCAAACCACTCAGAGTTTTCATCTATTCTTGGTATTTCAGCAAACATAAGATGCCTTGGAGCCGATTCAAAAAACAAGTCACCGTTTCACACCTTTGTGGTGGGATTGTGTAACTTCTTTCCATTATGACCATCAAAGCAAGAGTAGAACAATTCACTGTATATTCAGATGTTGTTACTTTCAACCCTTTAAGTTGCACAGTATTTAGAGCTTAGAGCTTAGCTGAGTAATTAAAAAAAAAAAAAAAAAAAGAAAATTGCCCATTTTGTAAAAGCTTTTTATGGTTATATATTGTACAAGCAAAATATCTTCAAGTGAATGATAAAGTGATGTGTTTGGCTGAGTGTGGAGCAGGCCGCCTGATGCGACATCCTCAGGATGCCTGAGACAGCGGGAGCTGACTTAGTGGCGTGTCCTTAATCGCAGGCCAGCTGACGGGCATGAACGAGATCACAGAGAAGCTGACCCTGGGAGAGACGTGCCAGGCCGATGCGGCCATTGTGCAGAGGGTCACCTCCACAGCCAGCCTTAGCCGGGTGCCCTGTGGTTCAGAGATGGAGTGCAGGTGAGGGGGGGGGGCCTATCCTCCCTGTATCTGGTATCCAGTATCTACAGCTACTTTGTGTACACAACCATGTTGCTCCATGTGTGCTGAATTCAAACCCAGGAGTCTTTTAGTCTGCAGAGCGCCGCACCGTGACATGTGTTACACTGCTTTAGTTACCCAGCAGCTGGAGGATGAACGCCTTTATTCTTTATAGAAGTGTTTCCCAACCCAGTCCTTGGGGACCCACAGACAGTCCACATTCTAGCTCCCGGTAAAAGCTAAAACGTGGACTGTTGCGGGTCTCCCAGGACCAGGTTGGGAAAAACTGCTTTATAGTTATAAACTTATTCTGTTCTTTTCAAGTAATGATGTCCAGCTAATGTTCGCATGCACTCTTTGCCAACCTCCTTCCTGTCCCCCACCCCCCCCCCCCGCCAATATGCAGGTTCGCGGGTAAGACTGTGACCAGCGGCAGCCTGGTGCTCGTTACCATTGTGACGAGAGAGCAGCACGTGGCCCAGCTGACAGTCAACTGCGAGAAGATGCTGATTGGCACGATGCTGGTGAAGGACATCCTCCAGGCCCTTTCTCAGTGATGGACCTGACTGAGGGCCCCCTCTCATCTGCCCTCATCCTCACATCTCGCTCCCAAATCTCTGCGCCCAAACACCAAGCACCCGCACCCCCATTGGCAGCTCCCTCTGAGAACGGCTTCGCTTTGTGCCTGTGTGATCGCGTATGTCACTTCTTGTGCTTATTTTCATTCCTACATAAAAATGTTCCCGTATAAACAAATTATTTCCTTTTTTATTTATTATGAGACAAAAAAATGAATTCTGTGGAAGACGGTAGAAAGCATGCTTCAGATGAGCTCGAGGTTTCTTGAACTCGGATAACCAGCAGGGGAGATTTTAACGTGATATTAAATAGATAGTACAGGGGTCAGTCTTACCCTTCAGGAGCCATTATTTGTTTGGGTTTTCGCTGCATGTCCCTAATTAGATCACTAATCAGAGGCGTGATTGGCTAATGACTCCTAACACTTGGGTTTGTACAGCTGACCTAAAGGTCGTCCCAAAAACCTGCATACACACTCTCCCTTTGCGGGTAAGACTGGCCACCCCTGTACTAGAATGTACATAAATCTCACATTTTAATGATTATATTATTATTCTGCTGTTATACAAAACAGCACATGCAAGTAAAATGAAATAAGGCTTATTGGCCAATTAAATTTAAACCCACTGAATAAATGAATGCATATTTTCTTAAGTACAATGACTCAAATAAAACTGTTCTATTGCATTATAAATCTCACCCAAAGTAGAATCACTTATTGCCTACAAATGTTTTCATGTGGTTAAAAAAATATCTGCATCTTGTACACAATATGCAGTATTATGTGGCGGCTGAAAGGAGCCCTGTTTGCGCTGAGAGGGACCCTGAATCGCTCATTGTGAGGACAGCCTGAATGTAGCATGTGGACCAGTGCAGAACAGCCTCATGTAATCGCACTGTGTTTCTAAGCTCATACGGCTGATGCCTTTACTGGCCTCACATCGTTTAAGGAGCCCTTTTATGGCAAGCAGCTTCATTATGACCAATGTCACAATGTCTCTTTTCTTTCGATTGCCCTTATGGAAAATGCGGCATTTCAGTGTTTAATCCACTTTTAGCCGCTTTCTCAGCTCTCCGTCCGCTAACTGGGTGCCTTCAGCGGCAGGACCTTTCAGCGTGCCCCTCCCCTCACATAGCCCTGCCTTCAGCGGCAGGACCTTTCAGCGTGCCCCTCCCCTCACATAGCCCTTGCTTGACACTTCACTCTCGTGGTTTTTTTCCTTTCCTAACTGTTTTGATCGTTCAGTGCAGTGCTGTCTCTATTTCCCTGCAATGACCTTGTACATTTTTTATCACCATTAATAACTGTATTAAAATAATAGATAAACACTAAATTCTATGTTCTTTAGAACACCTCTAAACAGGAAATTATGTCACATGCCTCTTTTTTTAATACTACTTGTTTTATATGGCCTACAAACCCTAAATTGTGTTGCCATGTTACACTGAATAATTCAAGACGATTCTGTTTCTTTGGAGCAAAGAGAATCCTGTTAGTTCAATTCCTGCAGCTTACAGTGACGCAGACTGATGCATCTTCTGCAGAGGCAACTAGGAGGGGACTGAGCCTGCTGTAGCAGTGTGGAGACATTACTCTGTCATGAAGATGTCTTTAAAAAGCTTTCGTGTGATTCAGTTACATGTAAGATTTGTAGGCTCAGTGAAAAAACACAAACCTTTGAAATCTGAAATAAATGTACATTAGTGTAATTAGCTTAGCATCAGATTGTATAATATTTATTATTATTATTATTATTATTATTATTATTATTATTATTATCTGCTACGTGTGTTTTTTGTTATAAGCATTCTCATGTGGATGGAGTTTTTTTTTTCCCCAGGTGAGGAAATTGATTAGTTCCTCCTGAAAGAGTGAGAGTATATTGTGTCAGTAAACCCCTGTGTGACTGTGGAAAATGTGTCTGAGTACAGCTTTATGACGAGAAAAAAAAACAGTATATTAATAAAAGGTGAATATGGACTGACCACCGTCATTACAGTGATTGGGTAATATTATGGAATGTGCTCCATTACATTCTTTAAAATGATATATAGTATATGATTGTTCTCTGTTCAGCATTTGAGCTGTTTACTTATGATGTATCACCTGGAACACGTTACAAAACCTTTGTTCACCATGAGCCAGCTACATGCACCGGAACACTAATGTCGTTGTTTAAAGATGAAGCCATTATGCTTCCACAGTCTGATATTGAGAATGAAGGTTTGTGTAACCTCTCCAGAACACCACTGCAGGAATATAATGGAATCATGTAATGGAATTATCCCCCTAGACCTCAGACTGATTTAAACTCCACTTTCGGAAGTTTCTGTAGAAGATATCGTGCCGTCCCATGATAGGAACTCCTGCTGAGGAACTTGCACCGAGGCACCCGGAACATTCCTGCAATGGTTTTTTATGTAGAACAGAGATGGAACACTACCGCCTATGACCGCCTGCTTTATCCAGGTGACACACCCGTCATGGTCACTTGATTGTCAGCTACCCTAAAGCTTCATAAATCAATCTGCAAATTGACTGCATTAGACAAAGCTGAGTCATTAGGCAGCTCATTTGCCTTTTGAAGTATTTACTTGGGAATTATTATTATTTTATTAATATTGTTGTCATGCTGGGAAATGGTGGCATTTTTGTACAATGCACTACATAGATCCAAGAAGTGCACAAGTCCTCACTAACGGCTCTCTCTGATATGAAACATTTGAAGAAGATAAGTTAATAATGTAACTATGTGAAAATGATACATTGGTTATTAATAGCATCACAGTTAAAAATCCCATCAATACTGAAAGAATATCTCTTAAAAGATCTCATAAAAATGTAATAGAAACAGTGCAATATCTGTATGTAGCAGAACGGTGGCTGAAGCCAAACTTAGCAGCAGGCGCAGGATGAGAATTGGCCTGGTCTCAGCCCAGGCCTGTTTGTATTGCGGCCGCACTCACGTCGAGGTGCAGCAGGGACAAGCAAACAGGAAAAGTCCACCTCCAGTGTCACCTTGTCCCGCGGTTCCCCACCCAAAGCCGTGACAATGGCAGCCGTGCCTCTGGGGAGTGGCGTGATGCTGCCTGGTAAACAATGCAGAGTCAGTCAGGCAATGACACCCTCGGCCCAAAGCGGCCGTGCCAGCCCCCCCCCCCCACCCCACCCATGCTGCACCGACGGCAGTTGCTGAATCAGGGCTGTCGCCAGCATTTGGAGGCCGTCCAGTGGCGGGGAGCGGGTCTCCAATGGCTCCTTTCCCAGCGTCTGATCAGTGGGCCACTGCCGCTGTCTGCCGTCTGTGACACGAGCGGGCAGGTCCCTCCCCCCCTCCCTCCCTCCCTCTCTCTCTCTCTCTCTCTCTCGCTCTCTCTCCCTGTCTCTCTCGCTTCCTCTCTCTCTCCACCAGCCCTTAGCAGAAGCTGCTGTCGTTTATGTGGATCTGTGCCGCGCCGTTTGACAGCTTGGGAATTTTCCAACCGGAATTTTTCGGTCCTTTCAAAAGCCAGTGAAAGAGGGGGGCAGTAGGGTGTGGGGCAGGGGGGTGGGGTGTGTGCTTGGGGGGGCGGGGGGTGGTGATGTCATTAGCAGGAGGACGTGAGCACATCAGCAGCCTGGTCACATGCTCGATGGGTCAGTGATGCAAATGGAGATGCATGGCAGTCTCAGCAGGCGCGGCTGCAGCTTGTCTCCCACACTTCTCCGGCGTACCTGAGGAGCAGGAGCAGTGCGCTCGCCTTCGTCCGTGGTATTTAAAGGAGCCCCGTCCTCCCCCTGCCTCCTCGGCTGGAGAACAGCGCCTGCAGGCTGTCCTCAGTCCCCAGCCCACGCCCACAGACCTGCGGGACTCGGACGCCACTGCAGTCCTCTGCTCAGGATGCTTTTCCCCAGTAGCACGCAGGACTCTGCCCGGGTGTTGCCCGACGCCAGGGACCGTGGCCGGGGCCTGCACTCACTCAGCCTGCCTGGGTGGGATCGCCCCCGGAGCAGCCACAGCACAGAGACGTCGCTGCAGAAGGGCACCCCCTCCAGTGAGTAAACTTTTCAGTCGGGGAAAACAGGAGCCTGTCAAAGCCTTGCCTATGTCTGCTCAGATAGCCACGACAAATGTGCAGTGACTTCCAGGCTCTGAGGCAAATGATCAGCAGCTGTCCATAGATCTCTGCTCCGACAGGGTTTAGTTCCCTGTTGCCCTCTTTCTAGAAAGAAGTGGGTCTTGCCTCTAACTTGCCTCACTCTTCTGCGTGATGCATCAGCTGTTGGTCCTCTAAAATGGACCATTCTGGAAGATTTAAGATGCATCTAGCTGTTTTTGTCGCCCATGGGGCTAAACCATCTTTTATAGATATAACCAGGTTATTAAACTAAAATCTAAAAATGCTATGGAATATGAGATTGTATTGGTGGTCTTTCGGGGTATGTGGGAATTGTTTATTTCAGGAACACGTAGCTTTTACAGTCTTTCCTCTAACATGCTTCTTGATAATTCTCGTCTCGCCTCAAAATGTAACCTTCCCAACGTAACTGCAAAAGAGGATTAGCCCTTCACGCCAAATATAAGATTGCCCTTGATACCGTGAAACTTTTCCAATTCTGACGTGCCAATTCAGTGTTTTTCACCTGTCTAAACTCGCTTGTTCCTTTGTGTCCTTTTAATCCGAGCAAAAACAATTGGGACAGCTTGTCCCTTTTCTGTGCAGGGTAATTTGCAACATGACCTCCGTAAGCCTATATGTAAAGGGTTCTTCAGGCTAATTTGTCATCTGTTTTTAGGAGCAGAGATGCTACAAAATGGCTGACCTAATTAATATTTTAGGACATGAAAAAGCACCCCGTGCTCAAAGGAAATATAAAATTTAGTGACTTTTACACCTCATCGCCTGAGCTCCAGCTTATTGGGTCACGCAGTGAGCGCTTTATTGGCTGGTGCGTATAGCTGTCCTTTGACCATGGCTCACTCCTCAGTTTCATTCCAGTGTGTCCGATGTGTTTCTGTTCCAATTTGTTCTTTTCTGGTGCCTTTTGTGACTTGGCTCTGTCATATTATTCGCAGCCATAAATATGTGAAATGCAGGTGTGATCTATGTCATTGCTCGCATGGGTGCTACTGGCTCAAGTATCACTGTCAGCACTTGCTTCCCAGCTCCCGGAGGAAACTGGCCTCTGTTAAGATGAAGAATGTGAAATATTCCTACGTCCAAACGTCCTTAAAAAGTTTCCTGTCCTTTGGTTTGGGTTTGACCCACTTTTGTGCTATATGCTGCATCACACCTATTATCTGCCCTGTGTGAATGAGCCGACTGCCGTAGGCAGGCAGCAGAGCGGCCTGCAGATTTCAAAGTTGGATCTGACTGCCGGGCTGAGCTCTACAGGGCCTGGCTAATACCACCAACTACTGGGCCGCAGTAAAATGCTCCACATTGTTGTGGCCTGAGTGCGCTGCTTGGGCAGCCTGAGCCGCCGGGAGGCAGCTCCCCTACAGCTGACCCAACATACTGAGCTCACTGTTCCACAGCTTAGCCGGGCGATGGGGCCTCCGTTCTGGCACGAGTCACATAGGTAAAAGGTAAAAGATGCCAGCGAAACCATTCCGGTCCTTCTGGTCAGGTACCACCACTCAGGAGCACGGCGCTGGTTTGACTAAGGTCCGATTAACTGACCTGAGGTGGGCTGCCACCTTGATGAGGTTCCACTTATTTGCACGCAAACTTAAAATATGCTTATTACGTATTTGGAATGTAGCGCTAAAAGTAAAAGTGATGCTTCTAGAAGCATCGCAGGGCATTGCCATGGCTGCCAGACTAACTCACAGGATCTTAGGGGGAATCTGGGCAAGTGTGGGGGCCCATTCAGAATAGCCCAGGTGTCTCATTTGATTGCCTTTCAGTGTTAGGCATGCCCAGCAGCCCTCTGGGTAACATCCTGGGAAAACCCCTTGGTTTCCCCTTCAATGCGCCCGTCAGCACTCCCGACTTCCAGGAGAGGTTCTCCAGCATGGCTCGGCTCAGCTCGCGGCTGGAGTCCCACTCCTTGCTGGACTCCCGCTCAAGCAGCCCAGTGGACTCGGAGACTAGTGGCTTCAGCTCAGGGTCCGACCACCTCTGCGACTTGCTGGTAAATGCGGAATTCTCCTTGTTTTTCTGGATTCACATCAGCTGGCTTTTCTAGTCCTCCGGCTGCTGAGTCATGTCCTGTCAGAGTGTGTGCGATGCAGCATTCGGCAGTGCCAAAATCCCTGTCGATGCTCGCCTAAGCAAAGAGCTGGCAGTCTGTTTCGTTGTCTCAAGCCCAGGTAGATTATTCGTGTCTACAGAATGCATTTCCCCGTTTGTCATTTTCCTTTGTACAAAGATCTGTCAGTGCATGTTACTTACTCGCCCCCACAGTCCTCCTTGAGGATCTCCCCACCACTGCCGTTCCTCATGTCCAGCATGCAAAAGGATGCCCTCAAGTTGGCTGTCAGCTCTCACTTGGACCAGGACAGTTCCCTTCTGGCCCCCTCCCCAAGCCCCGGATACGCCAACGCCCCACCTAAGCGCTGGCCTGGCGCCTCCGTGTGGCCAGGCCCGGACATCCAGGAGGCAACGGAAGATCCGTTCAGCATTGAGAGAGAAGCTCGACTTCACAGACAGGCTGCTGGTAACATGGCTTTTGAAACTGCTGCCCTGGACTTCTCAGATAATGCTGTTTGGGTTCTGTGCTGCATCTGTGAGACAAACCAAACCAGGCAGCCAAGAGCGGCAGACAGACATGCTTATTCCTTTATGAGATTTAGTTCTTAACTCGAGGGACGAAAAAATCTCTGCTCCACATTTTCACTGCAAAGCCTTCACCTACTTTCAACATGTCACAATTAAGCCGTCTTTAGGATGCCTGCGCAAACAAAACATATTTTTCCAAAATGTTTTTTTTTTTTTTATTTGTTCTTAAGCAGCATAATGATTCTGCTTTGAAGCCTGTTAGCTGTCATTCATTGCACTGGCAGGGATTATCAGATGTTTCCTTACATTATGATTATTTTTGTAGATTTCAACATTGTGTTTTCAAATTTCAGAAAAAAATTTGCACTGAAATCGGCAGCCTCCAAGAAATTTTCTCAAAATATTTAATTACTTTTATCGTAATTCCCAAACAGATATTGCACCTTTCTGTACTCAGAACATGGAAATAAAACCCAGTAGCACTTTACTTGAAGGGACACGAATAATGTAGTAGTACACACTTACTTAATGTGTTAATTAAACAGAAATTAAGTGTCAGTTACACATTGATCCCATGTTCGTTCTTTAGTAAACATCATAAAAGTTCATGCATTTCATGAATTACTATATTTGTCTGTGATTCTTACTTCAGTAGTAACAAAGTTTTTTGTGCCCTCTCAAGTAAAGTGTTACCTAAAATCCTTTACAGAGGCATTTCAGAATTGTATAAATTGTTTGAAAGATGGATGGATGGATGGATGTATGGGTAAATGCAAATATAAAATAGAAATGTTGTTATTTATACATAAACTTTACATTTATTCAGCACCAAGGGCATTGATTTGGGTGTGGAAGGTGGGGGCATGTCCCTACCAATATTGTGGGAGTACCGTGTGTTTGGGGGGGCGGGGGTTCGGGGCTGATTTGATCCCTACTAGTGTTGAAACCAAAGCTACGCGCATGTAGAGCACATGAGATTGGTAAATGCTGACAATTCCCCTGTTACTCTGACGTACCTTAATCACCCATCCCTGTGCTCCCTCCAGCTGTGAACGAGGCTACCTTGACATGGAATGGACAGCTGCCTTCCAGGAGCAATAAAAATGCCCAGTACTCCTGCAAGGTGTTCCTGGGGGGCGTTCCTTGGGATGTCACCGAAGGTGAGTCAGGGCCGTGTACGTGCCCCACCTTTGCCACTCAGCACTGCCTCTCGCTAAAGCTTCTGCCGCTCATTACATCTTCTGCCTCTCGTTAAAGCTTCTGCCTCTCGTTAAAGATTCTGCCTCTCGTTAAATCTTCTGCCTCTCGCTAAAGCTTCTGCCGCTCATTAAAGCTTCTGCCTCTCGTTAAACCTTCTGCCTCTCGCTAAAGCTTCCCTGGCTCTTTCTCCAGCTGGACTGATAAACACATTCAGCGCATACGGGCCCCTGAGTGTCGAGTGGCCCGGGAAGGACGGCAAGCACCCGCGCTGCCCACCCAAAGGTAAGGTGCACAAAAGCCAGGGAGGAAGCGATGCAGAGCCTCAGAGAACATCAGACGAGGGTTGGGGCAGGATTCTGCTCGGCACCCCGCCCACTGCAGTTTAGTCATCTTCCACGGTGTTCGTTACATTGAAGACACCAGGGGGGGCTGATCGGGTTCCGTGTGTGGAGCCTGAGACGACCATTACAAAGCAGTAATTTTGTGGTTAGGTAACCGTTTCTTCGTTGATATTGAGGTCATCATTTTACTGAAAGATCTGTTTGGGGTTAAGTTTCAGCTTCTTGGCAAAGGGGAGTCAGGCTATTTGGCAAAATGTTTCGCTGCTTCCTGAAGGCCATGATTTTGTTGACTTTAATAAGGACCCCAGGCTTAGTAGATACAAAAAAATATAGAAGCCTCCACCACGATATTTCATTGTAGGTATGAGGGATCTTTTCAGCTTAATCATCTGTTTCTGGTCTCATTTGAATATACAGTGATTCCAGTGAGTTCCCGGGCTTCTTTTTATTAAGCCTTCAGAAACGATGCTGGTGTCTGGTGGTAAATTCCAGGACTTTTTGAGGTTTCCAGTCATGGGCCTTGGATGTATGTGG
>JAODLC010000007.1:676689-702649 GCA_026781145.1 Hippopotamyrus pictus
CCCCACACCCCCATCCCCTCGCTGCTTGTTTTTGCATCTATGAAGCTGTGTGCCAAAGACCTGGTGTTTTTTTTCCCCTCAGACTGTTTCCATCGCTTGTGTCAGTTGCCTCAGCTGCTTTTTAGAGTTTCCAAAGTCTCTACCTCATTGTTGTCTACTGTCCTTGCTGCATTTACCTACAAATCTGGAGGATGATGTGAACTGGCACAATAAAAGTGTGGAAGCATTCGCGTCGCCTTTGGTGGTTTCTAGCAGGAGCCCCGCAGTGAAAATGTTTTGCACAGCATATGCATTGTCACTTTCATTAGCTATGAATGTTCACTGTTATTGCACAGTGAGATTCGCCAGCCTGACGGACTCATGTATGTGGCTAATGCTACCGACCGGTTCTGGGGAATTGTAAGCGTGTATAAATAAAAGATAGAATGAGGAGGGAACCTGACAGAGTCGTGCTCTTCTCTGCTGTTTTCTGCCACCTGAACAACCCCAGTCAAGTTATTTAAATTCATGAATTTTGCAAATTCAACTTCAGCTTTAAATGCTACCATACTGGTTTTGTTTCTAGGAAAATACATTGGTTTTAAATTACATAGAAATTTTTCATGTTCATGAAAATCTTCTCCATACACTTCTATCTCCATAGATTCTCAATACAGAATCTAGCACTCTGAATACAGGAGCTAAGACTACTATGAATATAGAAGCGATCACTCTGAATACAGATGCTAACGGTATTCTGAATACGGAAGCTAACACTCTAAATAAAGAAGCTAACATTAATCTGAATACAGAAACAAACATTACTCTGAATATAGAAACTAACACTACTCTAAATATGATGTGATCTACTTAGATTTCCAGAAGGCCTTTGATGTCCTCCACAAATGGCTCCTGCTTAAGTTCAAAGCTGCAGGGATTTTAGGAACTTTAGCAGCTTGGATTGAAAACTGACAGGAAGCAGCGGGTAGTTATTAGAGGCACAATGTCACAGTAGGCCTGCGTTCATAGTGGGGTACTGCAGGGTTCAATTTTAGGACTACTATTATTCCTAATTTACATTAACAATATTGACACCAATACGTACAGTAAACTGGTTAAATTTGCAGACCACAACAAGGTGGGTGGTGTAGCAGATACTGAACTAGCGGCACAGAGGCTACAATGGGATCTTGATTTAACTGCTGACTAAGCTGATACCTGGTAGGTGAAATTTAATGTAGACAAATGTAAGGTAGTCTATGTAGGGTGCAGAAGTATAAAAGGTAATCCATACAGGGAGCAGAAATATAAAGTACAGTGTGTGGAGTTTAAGTCAAGGGAGGTCCAAGATTATACAGTTCCTTGGTTTGATCCCACCTAGAATATTGTGTGTAGGTTTGGTGACCCTACCTTAAAAAGGACATTGCTGCCTCAGAAAAGGTTCAATGTAGGGCTACAAGAATGATTCCTCGTCTTAGAGGAATGTCTTACAGTATGAGAAGAGGTTAACTGAGGTGAATCTGTTCAGCCTCGAGCAAAGGAGACTAAGGGGGGACATGATCCAGGTATATAAGATTCTAACGGGTCTGGATGCTGCTCAGCCAAATAGTTACTTTGATATTAGTTCAAATACAAGAACTTGTGGCCATAGGTGGAAATTAGCGGGAGAATTTTTTTTAACTGGATTTGAGAAAGCACTTCTTTACACAGCGTGTAGTTAGAGTATGGAATAGTCTTCCTGTTAGTGTAGTGCAAGCTAAAACCCTGGGGTCCTTTAAATCACAGATAGACAAGATTTTAACAAATTTAAGCTATTAGTTGAATTACAGAAGCTTAACACTACTCTGAACGCATGTTTATATAGAAATGAGGATCAACATACATTAGCATTATTATATTGAAATTAAGATTTCACAAAAAAACTACATATATACCAAACACATCTATATATGCTGAACTGCTGTGGAACCTTTGGAAGCTTCTGGATTTCGGTACGAGTGACTCATAAAATATGACCTGATCTACATTAAGTTGTACTTATAATTAACAAAGACACCGCAAAGGAGAGAAGTCACAGTGCTGAATTTCTGTTTGGTGTATCTCTCTTACCATGGACTGATGGATGTCTTTAAAAATCTTTAGTCTTATCCCTTTGTAGCACTTCTCAGTCTCATGAGCTTAAACAGTACTTCGTCTGAGGTCCCCGAAATCTCATTTGTTTGGGCCATATTACACTTAACTATAACGAGAAAAGTTCTTGGTTTATTAATACAGCAGAGCAAGTCAAACTCCCACCAGAACTGAGTGACTCTGATTACCATCTTTTCATCAATGACCTTGAATGCTTAACAACTTAACAATGCTTAACAACTTTAACTCCCTCTAGTTGTATGTATGTATATAAATATTAGAAATATAGTTTGCTAATTAAAGCTGACCTACAGCAATTCAGAATATAGACTATACTATAATAAACATTATTATTATTATTATTATTATTGTTGTTATTATTATTATTATTATTATTATTATTATTGTTGTTGTTGTTGTTGTTGTTTCTCGGCTATGCCTGCATACGTAAATACGGTGCCGTGCATGTGACGCACCAGGCGCCAGCGTCACCGGCAGATGTCGGTACATTTATTAATCCCCGCCGTTTCCGTCCGGCCCGCTCCGCGTAAAGATGGCGGCCAGCTCCCAGCGAGGTCTCGCTCCTTCCGCCGGCCCCGCAGACCATGGACAGCACCCCGGTGCTCCAGGCGACGACAGCGATGAAGGAGAGGACATCTTCACCTATGCCGTAAGCAGTGCACCTTCATGTGCTCCCGATGGCGTTAAAAAGGCAGCGGCGTACGTGCGGAGTTACCCCGGTTAAGTGGTGTTACCTGCATGGGAGCGTATTATGGAGGCAGCCCGCCAGCTCGGCTCGCAGGCCCCGATCGTTAGGGATTCACCTTCGGTTCGGTGATGCTGGACAGGCGCCGCGGCGACTCATTATGGGTTTGGGAAGGAGAAGGTGACATCGTGCGTTCATCGCAACGCGATGTGCAGGTGTGGTGCTGGGAAGCCTAAAGGTGGCACAAACAAACGGGTAGTCAACTGACTGCCGGCTAACCGTGTAGTATAATGAGATATTTCTCCGCGAAATAGTTTTTATTGCTATATATCATACAGACAGAACCGCGACTTTTGCAGATCATGCCGGTATCGGCAGACATTTGTAGCCCTACAGGCTCAGTGAATCCTTATTAAGACCGTGCCTTTGCACTACTTGCTGAAATGCTTCTACTAATTGACGATTGTCTATATAAATTAGGATGAGTATTATTAGGTTATATTCTGCAATTTGCTAAAAAAAACCTTGAGCATCTTCTGACACGTTTATCTCTATAGCAGATTATATGAATTTTGTTTATATTTAGTCAGTGAAATTAGACCCTTGCATGCCTTTTGTACACTGTCAGGTAACGGTACATAAAACAATAACAAGACATTAAAGACAACAGGATAAGTAACACAGACCGTAACACTAAACAAATAAGATTTATATCACAAAATAAATGTTTTTGAGTGACAAGTAGGCTGTGCAACTGACCAGCAGTTTTTAATGCTGCTTTCATAATCGGCAGCTGTTGAGTAGTCCTAGGCTTCTATATAGAATACGTTCTTAAAATGCTCAATTTCTGTGCCCTTTGCCAGAAGGGAAGAGTGTGTAGGCTAGCAGGACTCCTGATGATGTAGCCAGTCTTTCTGAGGCAGCGTATGGTGAAGACTGCCTCACCTGAAGGCAGATTTGTCTTGGTGATGCTTTGCACGGTCTTCACAGTCCCATGCTGAGCCGTTTCCATAGCACAGTGCTATGAACCTTGTGAGGTTGGATTCCATCATGCATCAGCTGCAGTTGGTGAAGCCTAGTGGTAACTGGATCTTCCTCGGCTGGCTGAGGAAGAAGATATTGGTGAGCCGCCTTACTGCATCTGTAATAGTGACTCGGAGGAGCTCAAAGCTGCCGACCCTCTCAGTGGTGAAAGGAAGCACAGTCTGTCTCCTGTTTCCTCAAAGTGATGAGCAGCTCCTTGTCGTTGCTGACATTAACGGAGAGCTTGCTGTGCTGAGGACACTGTCCGGAGTCTAGCTTCCTCTCTGCAGGCCCAACTCATCTCATCACTGATGTTGATCAGGCCCACAATAATGGTATTGATAATGATATATGGAGAGAGAACTTTTCCATAAATATACTAGTTGGTCACTGCAGGCTTTCTGCTGGGGTCCTGAAGCTCCATCTGGACCAGCTGCTTTGCAAGTATTAATCATCTGAAAGTTCTCTCCATGTTTCCCCAGAGAGAGCGAGAGAGCGAGAGAGAGAGAGAGAGAGAGAGAAGCTGGGGTCATTAGATGCTATTGAGGCTTGGATGGGTGGAGCTTTGTTATTAACGTCAAAAGTATCACAAAAAAGTCACTTGGGAGAGAGGCTGCACTGGACAGCACTGCGTCATTTTGGCACTGCAGTCTGCGAGGTTGTGAATGCTGCGTTACATTTGATGTTTCCTGAGTGCTGTATGCTGCTTCCGGATTGTTCTTAAATTCTGTTTTTACCTGTGTTTAGCTTGTATTCCTACATGCTCATGTATTTAATGCATTTCAGTTGAAATTTATTAGATGTATTTTTTTCTGTTGGTAAATTTCAGATGTTGGACAGAAAAATAGATTGTGTCCACTTGAGTTTGAAATGTGGGCAGTGGTGGCCTAATGGTTAGGGAAGTCTGCTTGTGTTTTAAATGTTGCTGGTTTGAATCCCCGACCAACAAGGTACCACTAAGGTACCCTGAGCAGAGAACCGCCCCCACGCACTGCTATCCAGGTGCTGGATTAGCTGCCCCCTGCTGTTACGATGTCACATATGGATTAAATGCAGAGGACACATTTCATTGTATGCTGTGGTATGTCAACAATGACAATTAATCACTTTCACTATTAAGTGCTTCTACAGTAATTGAGCACTGTTCCCTTTCAGAACCCCAAAATCTGTTTGTTGGAGGCATAAACTCTGTTGTAGGCATCAATTTGACATATTCCGATGATCCAGAATGTTCCTGGTTACTCGGTGTTCTCTTAGGATGAGGGGGCATGTGGGACTGCAGGGAATGGAGATGACTCAGGACATCATTGTCACTCCATATTACACCAGCCTTCTGGTGGTCTATGCATAAACTGGCTTTGGTAGGATGTCAGACTTGCTGCCTGTTGTCTGCCCTGCTGTTTGTGCTTAAAGACTACAAGGAGGACTGGTAAGAGATCTGGACATTTTATGCATGTATACATGGGGGGGGGGGGGGGGAGTGCGGGAGAGATTTTTTGAAGTGGGGGGAGCTTACCCAGCCATGCTTGATGAGTCATTCCGAGTGATTTGGGCTTATGGCTTAATACACTAAACATCTTGACTGAGACTGGCCAACATACATACACTGTTACTTTGCTGTCTGGTATGGAGTGTGTGTGTGCGCGTGCGTGCGTGTGTGTGTGCTCCCCCTTTGGGTCTGGTCCCTCCCAAGGCTTCTTACTTCTACAGAGTTCTTTCTTACCTTGGCCGCCTCTGGCTTGCTCAATGGGGGCTTTAGGGCAGGACGATGTGAAGCACTTTGAGACACTGAAATGTTGTGAAAATGCACTAACTGGGGAGGTAACTGGCATCTACGGCCCTGCATTCCAGACATACTTTGCATATGTGCTGGGCAGTATATGTACCATGTGACCACCCCCCCCAGAAAACAGGCTGAATTAGGTCACAGTGATGTGATACTGCGATTACTCACACTAGGTAATACTGACATCGTTAATTTATAAAAGGTCTTACGCAGAATGGCTCTCTTTTTGCGCAGAGTAATCCTATACAGAATAAGTCAAGGACTCTGGCACACAACAATCTATTCAGTGGAGCACCAATGACCACCAACACTAAACCCAAGTCTAATGGTATCAATGCGGACCAGGATGAAGACTTATTTTCAGGTATGTTATTTCTTGTCAGATTATATCTTGTTATATATTGTTTTATAGTCAACGTACTATAAAATGTTATATCACCATAATTAGTTGTACAATAATACTCATCTAGGCCCTTTAGCCTAATATTTTTAGACCTTTAATTCATTATGGCTTTGAAATTATTTTTATTTAAAAATAATTGTATTCCCCCATTATTTCAGTTTATATCTGTTGAGTGTTTGTAGTAAAGATATTGCTTTATCATCGTACTTATGCTTAGAATTAGTCTTTCTTAACTCTGCTCTCACATAGACTTGTTTTATTGCGTGTCCATTCACATTTTTTCCACATTTCTTCATTTTTTTCATCTTTTCAGACTCTACTGTGGAGGTGTCCTTGGACAGCCCCCGGAATAACAGGAGAAACTTCGCCTCGCTGCCCCCCGCATCTGCCGTCGCCACATCGAAAAACGGACGTGAGGCCGTGGAAGAGGTACGGCCCGGAATCCTGACTCAGAAAGCGTGTCTGATGCAGTGGCGCGTGCGTGTGCACTGGAGGCAGCGGCGCGTGCGTGTGAACTGGAGGCAGCGGCGCGCGCGTGTGAACTGGAGGCAGCGGCGCTCGCGCACTGGAGGCCTGCTGCGAATGTGCGATTCGGCTCCCTTTCCATTTCATGCAGCTAGAGTGGGAGGAAGATGAGGACAAGTTTGAGCTGAATATTGGAGTCACCAACCCCGAGAAAGTCGGTAAGCTGTTGTTTGTAACATGTATTCGTTTTAATTGTTTTAGTGCAGACGCGCCTCGCTTTATGATTCGATTAACGATATTTCAACTTGGTGCAATGCCGATGCACATTTGGTATTCATCAGCCTTTGAACTGTGATCTGTTCCCAGGCCAGCAATATACTGCATGATGCTTTCTACTGATGCACAGCAGAGGCAGTGTCCATCCAGCCAGACGCACAGTCTCAGTAGCGATCACAAGCTTAAACATCCCACACAGCGCTTAACAACGTATCATACGGTCTTAAGTTTAGTGTTTAACCACATTCCATTCTGATAAAAGCCCAAGTGTGTCAGGTCATGTTAAGTCGTATATGCCTTTCAACTTACGATGGATTTATCAGAAAATAACTCCGTGGTAAGTCAGGGAGCTTCTGTACGTGAAATGTTACCGCTGAGAAGCCAGGCTGTGGTTGATAACACAGAGGCTTTGTTCTTCCACAAAACACGAACACAAAAGCTTTTAAAATGCATTCTTGCCATTTTTCCCCCTCATTCTGTTTACTGCTGCCAGCCACCACACTGCACTGCATGGAAATTAGAATTTGTTTCATTCCGTTTCAAACACAAGGTGCCGCACTGACCTCATTTTCTGTTCGTAGGTGATGGCATGACTGCATATATGGCCTACAGAGTCTCCACACAGGTGCGGCTTGCAGAAACCGCGCGAATAAAAGCCAGCCGGCTTGGATTTTTAAATGCCTTAATCTACTTTAGTGTCATTCTTTGGGGAATAAGTCGATGCTTTAATGAAAATACAGTTTTCAATAAAACTCAATTAAATGCTGATGATCTAAGGCCTGTCTCTTACTGTTTCTGTTGCTGTTTTTGCCCAGACCACATTGCCAGTCTTCAAGAACAGGATGTTTATGGTGAAGAGGAGGTTCAGTGATTTCCTGGGACTGTACCAAAAACTGTCTCTGAAACACTCACAGAATGGCTACATTGTTCCCCCACCACCGGAGAAAAGCATCCTGGGTAATGGGCTGCTCCTTTGCATCACAGAATGCGCCATTCCTTCTGATCATAACCACCTAGCCATGGAGTGCAGATCGAACCCTAACCCAGCCGTGACTCCAAGCACCGTGTTGTTTCACAGGAATGACCAAAGTAAAAGTAGGCAAGGAGGACCAGTCATCGGCCGAGTTCGTGGAGAGGAGGAGAGCGGCTCTGGAAAGGTGGGACTCCACACGGTGGCCTTCACATCACTGGACACTGCACACCACAGACACTCCGTGTGCAGTACATGGGTTAACATCACTGAGCACTGTGTACCACAGACTCTCAGTATGCAGTACATGGCTTCACATCACTGAGCACTGCAAACAGAAACACTCCTTGTGCAGTACATGGCTTCACATCACTGAGCATTGCGCACCACATACTCCCAGCATGCAGTACATGCTTTCACATCACTGAGCACTGCGCACCACAGAACCTGTGTGCAGTGCATGCCTTCACATCACTGAGCACTGCGCACCACAGACTCTGTGTGCAGTGCATACCTTCAGATCACTGAGCACTGAACACAGGCTCATCCGACAATATCACTTTTTAAATACTGGCAATAAGATTGTTCCTATGTTCTTAGTGGTTTTTTTCTGCAGGTATCTCCAGAGGTTGGTTTCTTATCCATACATTTTACAAGATCCTGATCTCCAAGAATTCTTGGAGAAAGATGAGGTGGGATCACTTTATTTTTCTGGCTTTGGGTTTGGAGGCCAGTTGACTAGTGCACTTTATCACCAAGACAACTTCCTTGTGTGGAAATGCACTATATGGACAAAATTACTGGGACACCTGGCCATTACACCCACGAGGACTTTTATGACATCCCATTCTAAATCCATAGGCATCAATTTGGAGACCCCCCCTCCCGCCACACTCTTCCGGGAAGGCTTTCCACAAGATATCCGAGTGTTTCTGTGGGATTTTCGGCCCATTCACCCATAAGAGTATTTGTGAGGTCACACACTGTTGGAAATGAAGGCCTGGCTCGCAATCTCCGTTCTAGTTCATCCCAAAAGTATTCGATGGGGCTGAGGTCAGGGCTCTGTGCTGGTCAGTCAAGTTCTTCCACACCAAACTCACCCAACCATGTCTTGATGGACCTTCCTTTGTGCCCTGGGGCACAGTCATGCTGGAGCAGAAAAGGGCCTTCCCCAAACTGTTCCCACAAAGTTGGAAGTATTGAATTGTCCAAAATGTTTTGGTATGTTGAAGAATTAAGAGTTACTTTCACTGAAACTAAGGGGCCTAGTCCAACCCCTGAGAAACACCTCCATACCATTACCCCTCCTCCACCAAGCTTTACAGTTGGCACAATGTAGTCAGGCAGGTAACATTCTCCTGCCATCCACCAAACCCAGACTCATCCATCAGACTGCCAGACAGAGAAGCGTGATTTGTCACTCCACAGAACATGGTTCCACTGCTCCTTCCACTACCTGCTGTTGACCACTCCATCCGACGCTCATTGCATTTGGTGATATGAGGCATACATGCAGCCGCTTGGCCTTGGAAGCCCATTCCATGAAGCTCCAGGTGCATAGAATTTGTGCTGGGATTAATGCCAGAGGAAGATTGGAACTCTGCAGTAGAGTCAAGAGAGAGTTGGTGACATTTACACACTATGCGCCTCAGCACTCTGCAACCCCGCTTTCTTACTTTATGTGGTCTGTCACTTTCTGGCTGAATTTCTATTCATCCTTAACACTTCCACTTTGCAATACCTAACATGGCTGGGTGCTCGATTTTATACTTGTGGCAATGGGTCCGAATGGAACACCAGAATTCCGTGCTTAAGAAGTGTGTCCCAATACTTCTGTCCATACAGTGTAAGTCCCTTTACAGGCACTTTAAATACTGTCAGTTTTCTGCTAAATTTAGTGTTTTATCATTTTAGGTTTATCTTTTCTTTGTTACTGTACTTTGCGTGGCACACCGCTGTCTGTTTTATGAGCGTCCCTTTCACGTTGTTCATGCGTTTGTCAGTTACCCAGAGCTGTGAGCACGCAGGCCCTGAGTGGGCCTGGCTTCAAGAAGATGATCAACAGGGCGACGGACGCAGTCAACAAGATCACCATCAAGAAGGACAAGTCACATGCTGTACGTGCTCGTTCGTTTACGGGGACAGCCCACTGATCGCTGTGTTTTTGCTTCCTTGTTTTAACTTCGCTACTTGCTGATGGTTTCTGTCTGCTGTCTATTCGCACCTCACCTCCCTCAGTGGTTTGAGGAGAAGCTCCTGGAGATGGACAACGAGGACCAGCAGCTGAAGAGGCTCCATGCCGCTGTGGACTCGCTGGTCATGCATAGGAAGGGTAAGCCCAGATGATGAACCGCTTCAGATCCAGTGAGCACCAGGGTTGACTCCCAGCCCTAAGACAGGCTGCACTGCAGTGGCTTCTCAAATATCACATGGGCTACCAAAGACAACGCTCACGCGGAACAATAGATGTTGAAGGTCAAGCTGACGCACAGTATGTTTACACAGAAATAATTTTCCCAGAATATTCACTGGAACATGGCGACAGTGTCTTTGCCTTTGAACAGAAAAGTTATACAACGTCTCTCTTAAAACATTTTTGGCAGTGGCCCACTTCCTCAGATGAATGATGGCTCTCTCCGCACCTCGTATTATTAGATATTTCACTGGGTTAGAGCAGTATTTCCCAGTCCTTTTTCTGGAAGCCCACTGTGTATATTGGTCTTCACTCCAGCTCAGTCATTATGGCAATTAAATAGATCAGTTCATTTGAGTTATGAAGCAGACCCTAATGAGCACGCCCTCTTAAAAAAAAAATTAGAAAAAGTGTAGCTGACTACCTACTTGGGCAAAACATCTAATGAATGGGGTTAGTGGGTTAGAGCAATATCAACATGGCAGATAGGGGGCCCCCAAGTGCAGCTTTAGAAAATGGTGGGTTGGAGGCAACATGGACTCAGTCCATTTAGCTTGGAGATGGTCAGCAGTGACCGCGGGCCTCATGTCTTTCTCCACCAGAGCTATCTGCAAACACAGGGGTGTTCGCCAAGAGCCTGGCCTTGCTGGGCAGCTTGGAGGACAGCACAGCCCTGTCGCGTGCCCTGGTCCAGCTCGCCGAGGTGGAGGACAGGATGGAGCAGCTGCAGCAGGAGCAAGCGACCAGGGACTTCTACACCTTTGCAGAGCTACTGGCCGATTACATCCGCCTGTTAGCAGCCGTCCGGGTACAAGGAAGTCCCACCTGTTCCTCTAGCAAATCACGCCACGTACATTTTACTATTCATGTTACGTAATTTAGATATAATGCTTAATAAGGGCTCAGTGGGCCTCAGACTACCTCACATACATGAATATCTGCCAATAAAGATTAATTTCCTCAAATGTCCAGATGATTAAGATGAATTTAATGGCTTGATCCATTCTTGAAAGTTCATAAGACTTGCACCAGACACTTTCTAAGGAACAACCCTGATGGCCTTAACCACCACACCACTAGGTGGCAGTACCGAAGTGTAGTGCGCTAGCTGCCATAATGAGCTGAGGAAGAAGCTGTGTTCTGCAGGGCTGCTTTGACCAGCGTGTGAAAGCCTGGCAGCGGTGGCAGGACAGCCAGAACATTCTGCAGAAGAAGCGGGAGAATGAAGCCAGGCTGCTGTGGTCCAGCAAACCGGACAAGTTGCAACAGGCCAAGGATGAGATCGCTGAGGTACCTCGCAGTGCACGTGGGGTTTCAGCCACCTTCTCAGGCTCTAAGCTAGTAGCAGGATGGGAATTTCCAGAGTATATGCGGCAATGTGGACAATGAGGAGTGTTGCTGTACTTCTCATTTACGTCTTAACCTTAAGAATCTCTCTCCCCTTCCCTGTAATGCCATAAATGTTCTATGAATAGGATTCCCAGTTCAGGACTGTATGCAAGTATATTCTTCTTCATGCTGCTCAAAATTATGTCCTTTCGTTTCCCATGTGTCGCTAAGTGGGAGGCCAGAGTGAACCACTACGGGAAAGACTTTGAGAGGATTTCTGCAACTGTTCGCAAAGAGGTACTCAGGTTTGAGGTATGCAGGTTATATTCAGAGGTCATTTACAGACTGGACAATATGAAAATTGGGTAGAATGCTAAAGGCTAATTTCTAAAGGCTGCCTTTTGTTGTGCACAGAGGGAGAAGGCCAGAGACTACAAGGCCCATATTATAACATACATGGAGTCGCTTCTACAATCACAGCAGCAGGTAAATTGTCTTGGCAGTTCTGTAGATCTGAGTTAATGTCACTTTGAATGTTTATTAAAAGTTGTAAGGTTGATACTCATGGGTCTATGAATAAAATTCGATTTTCGAGCAATTTTGAAATTTTAAGGACATCGGCTGCCATGACAAGGAAAAACATTCCTGCTTTTTTGAAAATTAAAAGAAAAGGTGTGGTGTGAATTACAGGTCTGATTAGTCTGTATACGGCTGAGTAAATATTTGATAGTAACACCTGCTTGAATTGCACTGCCAGGTTGTGGCCAGCTACCTGCCAAAATGGCAAACGTGAGTTTGGAGAAGCTTGTCCACAAGGCTGTCAGTCAGGTTTTAAGGAGTTGCTGGATTTCCCCCTCATTTATTCCAGTGGTTTTCAACTGCATTTAGCTAATAGTTGCCACTGGGCTACTCTGGGGTGTTTTTCATGCTGTCCTTGAGACATTATGCTGTTGCTTTAAAGTAAAATTTTCACAGTTATGGTTTTCTGACAGGGCAGAAAGCTTTCTTCATAAATCTGTCTGTATTTAGTCCTTCTATCCTCCTTTCTGTTCTTAAAAGTACTCCAGTGCCTGAGGAAGGGAAACATCCCCACAGAACTAGCCTGTCTCTGCCATGTTATATAAACCCTTTCCACACAGCAACAGTGCTGTTGTCAAACCACAGCGCAGGTCATTCCTTACTGGCCCCCTCCTATAGAGCCCTGATTTGTGCAGAGCTTGTGGTGTCATTGTACCGCTCACTCTAACAAAAAGAAATGTGACCATTCCTTAACAAGGAGGCCACAGTGTCTTCGGTGGCCCCTGTCTTCTCCTGGTCCTGTCTTCCAGTGTGGTGTTCCACCATGGTCCCAGGGGTACCTTGTGTGTTTCACTTCTTAGATTTAACCTTCCATGAATCCAAATTTTAAAAGCTTTTGAAATCTTCAAGAAGAGTCGCAGAAGAGATATCTAATATGTTGATTTCAAAAATTACTGAAAAGATCTTTTGAAAGTTCACTGTTTTAAAGTTTCCTTTAATCATTAAAGTTGAACACTGGTGGAGATCAGCTTCTTGCCCACTGGGAAGGCAGTTGGTCGTACCTGAATGCTCACTGGAGAGCAGTACACATGCCCAACAAAGTTCTTGTAATTCATTTTGAATTCATTCTTTGAATGCCCTGGCTTCTGGCTTCCAGTGAGTAGTTAGGAGTAGTGCAGTGGGCAGCACTGCTTCCCCACCTGGACCCCTGGCCGTTTGACCTCCTGCACGGTACCCTACGCTGTGTGGGAAAGGTTCAGGCTCCCAATCCCCGTGACCCTGTACTTGGATAATCAGTTTGGAAGCAGGTGAATGGATGGATATACTTTTGGCCACCATGTGAAAATTGTAACAAAATCTGAAATGTTCCTAAGGAATCAAATTTATTGCAACACTCAGCACTATAGTTTATTACATTTCAGTTTTATTGGAGCTGAAATATCAGCCAGGGACATTAACAGATCTGTTCTAATTCTAGGTGGTGAAATACTGGGAGGCATTTCTACCAGAAGCAAAATCAATTGCATGATGGGAAGCGCAGACCTGGAGCGAAAGAGGCTGCCTTTTTGTACATGTCACCTCTTGCCTATAAACCAAATAAAAAGAACCAGGGTTTTACCAAAAGAAATGCAATGTGATAAGTTTCATAATCAACAACCAGCTCTTCAATTTTTCTAAAATATTGATTATATATTTTTTCATTCAACTTCCATCTGTTTTTAAATTGCTTTTTTTGGTTGGAGGTGGTCCAAATGTGAACCATATGCTCTATTTTTATTTTAACCACCATGTGTTAAAGTAGCATTGTCTGTGGAGACTATTTATTAACACTGCTATACGTTTACAACACTTTGCTGCAAGAATCACTTGTGTCAGCAGCCTAAGCGGTTAGCCTAATCTGGCTGTACCTGCTGCAGGAGCACTTGACTCCCAGGTTCATTAGCTGTTGGTTAAGCTGGCCAGTGACCTGTGAGGAATCAGAAGCATCTAAGCCAGGGGTCTCAAACTCCAGTCCTGGTGGGCCACAGTCCTGTGTAGCTTAGTTCTTTCCCTGTTCCACCACAAGTGATTCAACTCAACAGCTATGTGATAATTAGCACAAGGAGTTGAATCAGGTGTGTTAAATGAGGGTGAACCAAAAACTGTGTAGGGCTCCGGCCCTCCAGGACTGGAGTTTGAGACCCCTGATCTAGGCAGTCTGTCTGAGCTTTGGCCTATGAGAAGGGAGGTCATTAAGATAACAGGATTAGGACATTCCAGGACTGGCTTTGGTTGCTCCTTAAAGTTAATGGTCTTTTGCGATAGCATGGTGTAGAGGTAGTGCAGCTAGCTCTTTTTAGATGGTCTGCTGTGTCCCTGTATGTGCAGACAGCTGTACCCTCTAGCTCTGGTACGGTGGGTGATGGTTGGTAACCCTAGTGAAGAGACAGCAGAAGGGGAGGGTGGGCTGAGCACTGGCAGCTGACACTGGAACTCTCCGTGGATTAGCAGGGATTTGCCAGGTTCTTGTCCAGGGTCCAGGAAATTCTGCGTTTTACAAATAGGTTGCAGTGAAATAATCTATGGTTCCATTCTAAATGAACATGCACTGGTTTAGCATTGACATGAGCAAACTTTAACAAACACTAAATGATGTATGACGACTGTTTGCTTCTGTCATACCTAGTAAGGATAAAGTTATTTATTTTACAATGTGAATAAACCCCTGTAATTCGTATTACTACCTAAAAATGACAAAACTGAAAACATTTCACTACTCATTTCAGGATATGGTGACCATGACATGACCTTTAAATTGTAAGTAAAAGGAACGGATGTCTTTTGTAGCTGCTAATCTGATCCCTACCAGCCTCTTCACCCTATACCCTTAAGATACTAGTATGAGTGTGAGATTAGCATGACAAGTCGTAGTCAATACTCACACCTGAGGCTTTGAGATTACAGCTCAGTGTACTATAACTTTTGAACATTTCACTTTCATATTGTAGAAAAGGCATCTTAAGTGATTTTTTTATTGTAGTTAAGCAGTTTGCTTGTACCATTGGAAGATACATGAGGTTGTTTAAAAAAAGGCACAGATCTTTGGATGAAGTGTTTGCCGATCTATCATTGGTCTTTGGATGCCAGTCTGTTGTTTGTTTTCCTTGTGTTATTCCAGCAAACAGCCATTTTTGGTGCATTCCAACCCTTATTTTTGAATGCAATGCTTCAGTTTTTACATAGTTTTGTGGCTATGTTGCGTATGACCCATAAGCATCCCACAGTGATGTTGTGAAATGTTAAATGTGACTTTAAAATATGAAACTATTTCAATTGCCACTGTTGAAAATAAAGTTGTTTTAAGGAAGGTGGCATCGCTCCTTTCAAATCTATAGCCTTTGGGTGGTAAGTGGAAGAAACAAATGTTACTTTGTAGTTCTGACCTTTAGTGTGCTGTGGCATCTTCATATCTCTTTAGGATGGAGAGTTGCTGTAGATCTCAAAAATAAAGCTCTTCTCTCTGACATTTTCGTCAGGTTTCAAAGAATTTTTCCATATTGCAGTTTTTGTGAAGAACCTTAAAATTTTGTTCTTTGATCTATGCACAAATACTTTATGAATATGCATTAAACAGACACTACTGTACCATGTAAATTAATGTTTTGAAGCTGTGCTCTAGATAAAAAGGTCTAATGATATTATCTGAGTGTGTATTGTAACTTCCCAATCTTAAAGCATTTGTGGGTAGGATTTTTTTTTATCCACAAGAGGGCAATGAAGAGCTGACATTGCTGCTTTTACCTGTCCTATCAATAGGAATATTCTCAAGGAAGTCTGTGCAGGATTGTTTGGACAAGGCGACTATGCCTTAGACAGCACTCTGAATAAGGAGTTAACCTAAGTATTAATAGGCAGTTCTTTGTCTCAAACAAAGCTTAAATTGTGCTGATTTGAATCTTTGAGGGAAATATACAGATGCATGGTACATTTCAACTCTATGTCAAGAATGTTGTTGAATAGTTCAGCTGATTAAATGCCTTTAAAATAAGGAAAAACAAAGAAAAACTCCTTTATTGGTGTTGGTTCAGTACAAAGACTATTTATGGGAGTGTGCCCTGCTGCAGTAAACGATGCAGAGCCAAACACTAACAGCCTCCGTGTGAAGAACACTTACTGAACCGTGGGTCCCTTGGCAAATGGTGACCGTGACCAGGTGGCTCCTGGTTATAAAGCCTCTAAAGTCCAGGATCCAAATGGCCAGCCCCATGTCTCCATATCAATCTATTCCTTTGCAACAACAAATGGTTTTTCAACTTCTATCTTGCCAGAATCATGAATAGTCACGTCTTTAACAGGCCTGTCCCTTTCATCTGTCGCTGTAGCCTCGATTTTTCTCACAACATCCTGTAGAAAGAAGTGAACAGTTAACATGGGTCACAGTACATGTGAAAATAATCCATCCTGCCCAAACAGCTGTTTGCAGTTAAGTGTTATGCAGGAACCGAACTCGGATCAGAGCATACCATGCCTTCCAGGATTTTGCCGAAGACAACATGCTTCCCATCGAGCCAAGATGTCTGGATGGTGGTGATGAAGAACTGGGATCCATTTGTATCCTTCCCAGCATTGGCCATACTCAACCAGCCTGGGCCATAATGTTTCAGTTTGAAGTTTTCATCAGGAAAACGACCTCCAAATATGCTCTTTCCTTTAGAAAGATTGAACAGCTGAGTCATTAAAAGGACTAAGCATCTGTTTGAGACCCAAGACAGCAATATACTACACAGGTACACATACAAATAGACTCAATACCAACCTCCAGTCCCATCTCCTCTACTGAAATCCCCACCTTGAATCATGAAGTTCTTGATTACACGATGGAACTTGCTGCCTTTGTAACCAAATCCTTTCTGTTGGAAAAATTGATTGTTTGGCGGATGGGTTTTATTTTCCCCATTTCCCTGTTTTAACTATTATACATTTTGGAAATTCAGCATGCGTGGTCTGTGTGAATACCTCTCCAGTTGACAAAGCAACAAAGTTTTCAACTGTTTTAGGTACAGTTCTGCCAAACAAGCCAATAACAATTCGGCCGGTGTCCTCATCTCCGATTCTAATATCGAAAAAAACCTAGAAGAAATGGAAATGCATTCAAAAGTAACATGAAAATAATTATATTAAATGTCCAAGACTCATATCACATTTGATTACTTGTTGGTACCTTGATTCTCACACATTAGAAAGAACTGCTCTCTCTCTTTTCTGTTATTATTTGCACATTTATCCGGATCCGGATATACAGTAACATCGGAGTATGGGATTTCTTTTTTTCTCATATGAACTTCGCTAGCAGGCAACAAGACAGCATTTGACTGGCATTTTACCTTGTAATGATTTTCATCAATTAAACATTCCTAATGTCGTGTATTAACACTGACGGGACACGTTATAGACTAGCGATGTTCCCATACAGCTATCAGTTGCTAAAATCAATTAAAGCAACATTACGGCGGCCGGCGAGCAGCTAACAGTCATTCAGCATAACGACGGAATTGCTATTATTAAGCGTTAAGGCTGCATTCAGCGTCGAGGAAGCTCCCGTTCTTGTTAGCCGGCTCATGGCATCGCCGAGCCCCCAGCAGTCTTACCTTCGTCGTGACTTTCGGGCCTTTCTTTTTCTCGTCGGCTTCTGACCTGCTGGGGAAAAGCAGGAACATCGCCGAACCGACGATGGCTGCTACAGCAAAGCCCAGCTTCATCCTTCTGTCGCAGAGCCGAACCATGGACAGAGAGGACGCACGACCGCCGTGACGATGCGGAGGTGCTACGGACTTCGGGGAAGAACGGGGAGGGACTGAGAACGACCGACTGAAAGCCTGTTTACATCCTGCAGGGCGTGCAGCAGATCGCAGCCTTCAAGTCGACATTAGGTTATTGGTAACATTTTATTTGACAAATAATATAGTATTGCTTACATAATAATTAACCAAAAACTAAGTCTTAGTTATACTGATCACGTTAAGTTATTATTAATGAACCGTTACGCATATTTTATCCCTGGCAGTTACTGTATTTGTTACTATATATGTTAATTTTGTAAACCTTTGTGGGCTATACTGAAGGAACAACTAATGAATAACACAAGTGAAATACTGATCTTATGTTTGTTCATCATAAATAAATCATGATGCATCTTTTCTCCCAATTAGTTACTGTATTTGTTACCATATCTGTTAATTTTATAAACCTTGTGAAAAGGAATTATTAATAACATAAGTGAAATACTGATCTCATGTTTGTTCATCATTAATGAATCGTGACGCATCTTTCATCTCAGGGAGCGACTACATTTGTTCATGATTTGTACTAAAGTAGTAAGAAGTAATTAATACTAAGTATTTGTGCCTCGACAAGTGAAGTTTTGCCACAGTCTTTAAATAATTCTTGAGACATGCAGTTAGTCTGTGAATCTGGAAGCATTTAAATATTTAAATAGGGTCATTTTCAAAATTAAATTCTCCAAATTAAAACTATATATATATGATTTGACACAGTTGCAATAAAGAAGGGACCATTCTGTAGCAATACAGGCAGCAAGATGACTGCCTGCTGGTTGAGAGCTTAATTTTTCCGTCAGGTGTTAAATCTTATAAAGATCCATCCATCCACCCATTCATATATTTTCTGTCCTATTCAGGTTCGTCACTGGCAAGGCAGGGAATAACTCTGTTGGGCGCCAACCTGCGCATCTGAAAGAAATTTTAGTGCAGAACAAAAACACATTTGATTTAAAAATAAGTATTTCACTTAAAATATTTTATTTATTTTAAGTACATCTAACACAATCTACATTGTGCTATTATTGTTATTATTATTTTTCAGACATACAGACTAGGTGACATGAGAAATATGCTTAAATCTCAGAAACCAATAAAATTACGTGTGTGCCCTGTGGTGTTTCCCTACTTTGTGCCCTATGCTGTCCTTGAAAACAACATGAATTTGTCCTGATTGTGTCTACTTAGAGTTAAAGAAGTAAATAAAAATTTTGTGCAGACCAGGTGCAGATGCATTTAAAAGATTAGAGAGCGATAAGATATTTGCAAAATATACAAATTGCAATTAAGAATGTCACGCTTCACAACAAAGCAGCCCTGTCCACACTTATTCAAAAGAAAATTGCAGGCCTAGTAGGCCTACCTAAGACCCTACCCAGAACCTTCGACTTAGCAATAATCAATTACAAATTATACGTACCGTGCCTCCCACATGCATGTTTTGTTAATATAAATGAAAAACGTGTAATCAGAGTTAGTTATAAATGAAAGAATCAAATGGTTTCTCCCAATATAACGCTAAAGTTGCAGCTGCATTCCAATGATCAGGCGCTACTTAGGCAGCCCCTATGGGGCCTGATCAGGTCCTTTACACAAATCCCGGAACTGAAGACAAACGGAAGACAGCGAGGTGCAGACACCGAAATTCTGTCACGTCAATAATTTCACTGGGGAGCAATTTTGAACAAATTTTTGTTGACTTCAAATTTTAAGCTTATTTACAATAAAATAAGTATGCTGATTCTGAAAGTGCAGTTAGTTTTCTTCTATCACGTCATATATTATTGCGATTACTGTAGCGTGGATTTGTATCGGCGATTCATTTACACGCACTACAGTGTGGTCAGAGGTTGTGTGCTGCTCTACGTAGTGAATAAGCAGAATAAATTTTTCTACTTACACACGTATTTCCTTTCTTTCAGATTATGTCTGGCTCTGCTGTTTCTCGTCGTAAGTGCCTAAACAAACCTGATTCGTTTTGTTAAATCTGTGGCAGTGTCACCATTCCCAGTCAAAGGGCTAACATCAGCACCTTTGTAGAGTAAGCCTATTTGGCATATTTCAAAGTTAAACTTCGTGATCAAGATAAGTGTTGGGCCCCTCATAAGGTGTGCAAACTGTGTTAAGGGTTTACAGATGTGGACAAAGGGAACACGTGATAAGATGCCATTTGGTATACCTATGGTTTGGCGAGAGCCAGGAGATCATTTCAGTGACTTTTGTATAGTGAACACTTAAGGATATAGCAAGAAAAATAAATGTAACATAGAGTATCCTAGTGTACCATCGGCTATACGCACAGTGGCTCATTAAAATGAAATCCCATTGCCAGTCTTCGTTACACTACCCTGTCTTGAAGAACATGATTATGGTGATGAACTAGGTGACAACAATGATGAAGAGTTTGAAATTGAAGAGGACTTTGTAAGGGGTTCGATCAGCATGAGTTGAGTGACTTGGGACTATCGAAGAAGGCTTCAGAACTTCATAATAATAGATACTTTTATTAATCCCCGTGGGGAAATTGTCTTTACACCTCCCTCAACTTGCTCTTTGTGGAGTAAGTTGTCCAAAAAGGGCAGCCACCCATAGCAGTGCCCAGGGATTAAGGGTCTTGCTCAAGGACCCACAGACATGCTGAGGCTGGGTTTGAACTGGTGACCTTCTGATTACAGGCACAGTCCACTGAGCCACACGCTGAATAATAGAAGTGTCTATTATTATTATTTTATTATTATTATTAAGACTGCGTGAGAAAAACTTACTTGAAAAAGGAATGAAAGTATCATACTTTCGAACCAGAGAAATTGCATTTCTGCAGTATATTAGAACTGACAGTGGCTTTGTGTATTGCCATAACATACCTGGTTTAATGGAGGAATTGAGAATTCCAATCTATAATTCGACTTAATGGCAACTATTCATCGATAGTTCAAAGCGGAGCTTAAAGTCCTCCTTCATAATGGCAATATATTTGGGTCAGTCCCAACTGGCCATTCAGTTTCTCTTTTTGAAGAATATGCAGACATAAAGAGAGTCATTGAGTTTTTGCAATATCACCAACACAACTGGGTCATCCGTGTTGACCTTAAATGGTATGCTTCCTTCTTGGTCAGCAATGAGATAACCAAGTATCCCTGTTATCTGTGCATGTCGGACAGCAGAGCTTGTGAGAGGCATTGGGTGGAAAGGAATTGGCCGCCAAGATCTGCCCTAAAACCAGGTGATCCAAACATTCTACATGAGCCACTTGTTGATAGAAAGAATATTATATTGCTGACTCTGCACATGAAACTGGGTCTGATGAAGCAGTTTGTTAAAGCTTTGCCAGCTGAAGGAGACTGTTTCAAGTACCATCCATCCATCCATCCATCCATTTTCCAACCCGCTTTATCCGTATTGGGTCGCGGGAGGTCCGGAGCCTATCCTGGAAGCAACGGGCACGAGGCAGGGAACAACCCTGGACAGGGGGCCAGCCCATCGCAGGGTTCAAGTACCTCATTTTGGAATTTCCTAGCCTGTCATTTGAAAAAAATAAAGGCCGGTGTGTTTGATGGTCCACAGATTCGGCAGCTCATCAGAGATGAACATTTCATCAGGACAATGTCAAAAGTCGAAAAGAATGCTTGGTTATCATTCAAACCCATTGTCAAGGACTTTCTTGGGAATACACGAGCAAATAATTACACAGAAATTGTCCAGAAACTCTTGGAGAGCTACAAAATGCTTGGTTGCAATATGAGCATCAAGGGGCATTTTCTGCATTGCCATCTTTCTAATTTCCTGGAAAACCTTGGTGCAGTCAGTGATGAGCAAGGTGAACGATTCCACCACGATTTGAAGGTCATGGAAGGACGGTATCAGGGTAGATGGGATGCACATATGATGGCTGACTATTGTTAGAGCATCCGGCGGGATTGTCCTAACACTGAACACTCCAGAAAAAGCTATAGGCGTGAATTTTTACCTTAACCGCTTACCTGATTAATTTTCAAATGTTTTACTGTAAAAAATGTCATAGAGTAACAATAAATCCTTTGTATGAACAAAAGAAATTTAAATAAACAGTACATTCAATTAATTTTATTATTTTTTCATTGCAAGTAAAATCTGTATGTTTTTTGAAAAAAACTGGGTCATTTCTGGATTCACCACCCAAACATTAGTAAAAAAAAAAAAAAAAAAAGCAAGTGTAAGATCTAACTCAACAAAAAATGCGTTCCCCAGTGTAATAAGTAAAAACGAAATTATTGTTCTGTGTTTATGGAGGTGAAAATGGAAGCTGATAAAGCGAATTAGACGTATGTGTGCAACCATGATTTTAGCAGCTGTCTGGAAGGATGGAAGATTTCCTTTAAAATGAAATATAGCATTTAGCTCTGCCCACATTCAGTAACAGGGTAGGCAATTACAATGTGTAATAACAAACTAACCACTAACCATCTAGCTATGTCCTTCTCCAGACAATTTAAGTCGGGGTTTCAAGAAAGAAAAGTATGAAATGTCGGAAAGCATGTGCTAACATTTTCTGTATAATGTCATGGTAGTAACAATGTAACACTATTATAGTAATTTTATGCCGGCAAACCTTGCATATCGAAGCATAAATGTCTACAATAAATTTTAGAGGTAGAGTAGCTATAATAATTTGTTATATTTTAGATAGCAAAATGGAAGTTGAAAACATGATTTCAGCTGAATGAATGACAGGGGACGCTACCATCATCGGTCTGATTGCAATGACGATGAGATGGATTTTCTTCCCACTATCAAAAGATATGCAGTTTAAGCCAGGTCTGGCACCTGGAAGGGTGGTGTTGGGACAACAGCCTCACCCTCAACATCAGCAAATACCAAGGAGCTGATCTTGGACTTCTGCAAGCAGGTGACTCTCCACAGTCCCATCTACATCAGAGAGGATGCTGTGGAGCGGGTCAGCAGCTTCAGGTTCCTCAGGGTCACCCTTACCCAATACCTTAAATGGTCACACCACATTGCAGCTGTGGACAAGAAGGCTCAGCAACGCCTCTACTTCCTCAGGACACTGAGGAAGGCCAGGATGTCTTGCATAGCCCTGACCAGCTTCTACGGGGGCGCTGAGGAGTCCGTGCTCACATCCTGCTATGGCAGCTGCTCAACACAAGGCTGAAAGATGCTGCAGAGAGTAGTTAAGACAGCACAGAGGATTGTGGGCACACAGCTTCCAGCAGTCCAGGACATCTTCATTGCTCAGGAAAGCAAGCCGTAGCACAGGGTAATCCAGGAAGCCAGCACTTCCACTCTGCCCCCTTCTCCTCTCTGGCAAGCGCCAAAAGTCCATCCACACTTCAGAGACAGTTTCTTACCCACTGCAGTAAGACTGCTAAATAGACACTGCCACTGTCACACCACGCTGTACTGCTGACATGGTACTTATACTCACGTTTCTTCATCATGCCATCCTATGTACATTTTATTACCACACTGCTGTTGTATCTGTCTATACCGTTGCCATCCTTTTATTTTGATTCATGTTCTATTATCTCAACATCACCACTGCCGCTATCTGTTTATTTATATCATTTCTGTTATTATATCTTGTTGCTGCTACACATCAATACTGCTGCCAATTTTATTTGTTTTTGTCTGTTTACATTGCATTTATTTATGTCTTAATTGCTGCTACATCTTGTATACTAGTTTCTATTATCATCTAAGTGTCAGGCTGCACAGAGACATGCAAGGAAGTATTTCAGTATATAGTACATCTTGTACTTGGTACATTCAACAATAAAAACCTCGACTCTTGAAAAAACAGTAGTAATGGAAATGAAGAAAGGGGAAGAACGGACAGGAGATACAGTGCTGATTGCGAATATTATAAATGCTGGATGTGTGTATTGGTTAGGATAACTCTAGCCAGGAAGTGATCCGATACTTAAGTGAACATGTCCCATCCCTGGTAATAAACAGATTAGTCTGTGTGTCATTAAGAAAACACCACAAACATGAATATACAGCCCTCTGTGCGCACATTGTCTCTATATAAAATAAGCTTGATATAAAAAGCCCAGCTGACATCGGGTCTCCTCAGGGGTTCAGAGCGGCTTAAGCTGTCACAGCCTGGGGAGGCTGCCTGTTTCCTCACAGGTCTGGGCAGGACCCGGTCCCCCCCAATCCCATGCACACTTATATGCTGTAAATGAACAGCATGCTGGTGGCTGAGATGGTAATGCTATCGCATCTCCAGGGTTGGGGATTGAAATCCTGCCTCTGATTTTTGCATATTTTCCCTGCACTGGATGGTTTTCTTCCCACTATCCAGAGATATGCAGTTTAAGCCAGTTGGCATCTCTGCATTTCCCATGGTGTGTGTGTGTATGTATGTGCCCTGTGACTAGTGCCTAGTGCTCTATTTTGCCTGGGATATCCCCTCCCCCATGATCCTGACCAGGCATTTTTAATAATAGACGGGGCCCTGCCAAGACCTCACAAACACATTCAGTTAATATATAAGGCTGAGAAGTACAGTAGCATAAAGCTCCAACAGCAAGCAGGGCTTTTCCATAACAGTAACATGCACTGGAATAATGATAGTAAAGCCAAATTATCTGAGACCATTAGTCAAAATGCTTTTGTTTTTCATTCCTTTCCAATTTAATATGAAGTTGATTATTACAAATGACACTGTCAGCATATCAGTCAAATGTTGAATCTTTAAAAATGTACATGAATTTCAGAATGTTTGAATATTTGGTATGTTCCCGTTTTGACTTGAGTGCACTCAAGTTGGCATACACTCCAGTTTGTGTAAAAAGTTTGTGCAAAACATTATGATCGATGTTACTCCAGTATGATCTGAGAATGTTCCAAATATCATCTTGTGATGTCACTAAATGCTCGGCTTTCCTGTTTGTCAACTTCCCCACAAATGTTCAATGGCTTTAATGTCGGAGACTGTACTGAAGAGGTCATGACAGTCAGTGCTTCTTGCTTTTCTTAGTTCTTGCAAAGCTTTGCAACTTATTTAGGGTCATTATCCTGTGGTATCAATCTATCCTCTGTTTGTCTCCTTACATAAACCACTCTCAGGGGTGGAACTTAAGAATCTATGTTACTGGCCAACTGGGCTTGTTCAGTAAAAAATGTAGTCCGACGTCCTTTTTTTACTATCTAACAGGCCAGGGTTCAGGCTTTTGTATTCGCCCTTCACCTAAATGACTCACCTCCAGCCAGTGGGTAAAGCTCATTTCAAGCCCCACCTTCTGCTACTGCCATAAGTCTCAAACTTAGTTTCATCACACTAATCCATTTCGAAAAGCTGCTATGTATTAGTCCATGCCAAAGCTTTGTTTATTTCTAGGGTTAAATGAAAAGAATTCAAGATTTTTAATGTGGTCTCAGACATTTAAATCACACTGTATATCTAAAAACAGCTAGCCATTTTGAATGGCTATTTAATTTCTTTACCTGACTGTGAGCTAAAATAATTGAATACTGATTAAAATCTTGGTTGCTTCCTGTCATACACATATAAACATTAGAATAGACTTTTTTTTAGAAGTCGTTTTAGATATTTATGAACCTACAGGCAGTAGGATCATATAGTGGGGTGTGGAGTATGGCTTAGTGGGTTGGAGCTCTGTGCCAGTGGTCGCCTGTTTGGTGCCCGGCTCAGCATGTTGGGCTTCTGTGGTTCTTAAATACCCTGGGTAAGTTAGCTTAAACCACAAGGTTTAGTATATTGTCTTTATTATATCTTTGGGGCGCTGTAAAGGGGAAAGTTAGGACAGTTCCGAAATTTGGAAGATAACTAGATTGGTCTGCATTGGGGGCCCAAAATCTCTAGTGGCGCCCCCTGCTGTAGTCATTCTTTCATTAATCAATACGGTACACATTATACCATCCATGAATCCATTTTCTGAAAACACTTGTCCTATTAAGGGTTGCGGGGGGTCTGGAGCCTATCCCGAAGACTACGAGTGAAAGGCAGGGAACAACCTGGGATGGGGCAGGGAAAATGGAGTACCTGGAGGAAACCTCACAACAACAAGGGGAGAACATGCAAACTCCACACAGATGGAATCCAGGCAGAGATTTGAACCCAGGTAGACGTTATACATACATCTTATCTTGTGAAGTGTAAAATTATTAACAACATTGATT
>JAODLC010000007.1:702798-720131 GCA_026781145.1 Hippopotamyrus pictus
CGGAAGTAGTCATCTTTCTAGGCGGGTGGTGCCGGAACGGCACTTCCGGGACTGCGCGAGCCATTCAGAGCGACGAACGAAGAGAGCAAGAAAAAAGGAGAAAGCACCAAGATTTAAAAAAATAATAATAAAGACAAAGCTTGTACGTAATTTATCACCCTCGAAGTGGGAAGAGGCGATAAGGTCACACTACACAGGGGAAATAGACCAACGTCACAGCAAAAGTAAGCTTTTTAGTTAACGGAAAATAATTTATATCACCATTTCCTCCTTTCTATAAGAGAGTGAAATGACTAACGTTATTACTAGTTCTTGCTAGTTAGCGATCTGGAACTCGTTGTCCACAACCGTGCCGCTTATCCAGGAATATATGTCTGAACAGTACTGTTAATATTATGGAAGGGGTTAAGAACGGTTTCGCATAAGATGTGTAATTATCATTGTCATGGTGGTAGTGTACATGATTTTACACGTTGTATCAACGACTGATTTATAAATTGATAGGGGATACTCTGCTGCATTATAGCTTCCTCAGAACACGTATGTGTAAATGTCAGTTAAATTACTAAAACCATTACAGTGATCTAGATATTTTATTAGATAAATTATAGGTTATTCCGATCAGTGTGGCAGATAAGATGAGTATTATGGAGTATTATTAACTGCCAGCTGAGCGTTTAAATATTGTTGTTTTTGACTCGCTTATGAAGCTTCTCCGTCGGTGCCTGGCTTTGGTGGCCGTTTGTCCGGTGCGATTTAGGTGCAGCCGCTGAGCCATGGCTCCAGGCGTCGCCTGAAACAGGTCGGCTTACCCTTAGTGCAAAAGCGGCAGGACGGTCAGGCAAACCGTTACCCATGCCACAGGTAACCGCTTCAGCTGAGCGCGATGCTGTTTCCTCCTGCTTGCGAGTAAATAATTCAGACGACTGCCGGTCGTTTGCACAAACACAGTTGCCGTGACATTAATGCTGGCGTGGCTCCGTCTCCCGGTACCCGTGTCACCGGGGTGAGTACCTGCCTACGGCAGTGAGGCGCAACTCGGGAGCTCACTATTACAAACGGGGGGAAATGCGAAGCTTCTTTTTTTAACCAAATCTGCTTTCCTGTATCGTTTTTAATTACGAAAAAAGTATTTAATGAGGAGCTACGAGAAATCTGTTTCTTTAGACCTGCCTAAGTTTTCTTTTGGACTATGGCCGGATAAGGACGTTTTAGGCAAGCAAAGGACTGTCCGAACTTTTAAACCATTATGGGTTTCCTGACGTTTGTACATTTTTGCTTTCAGACAATCACAGTAGTATATATCTATTTATTTATTGCGGAAGTCCTTATAAAGGTGGCGTTTTGGGTCTAGTAAACACAGCCTGTCCGCGTCCTGGGCATGTCCACCCGGTCTGTGTGACGGCAGATGCTGTCCTGTGTGACTCATGAGCGTCGTGGCGTCTCTCTTTCGCCAGGGCTATCCACACCAGAAATTATTAATTCTTACTGGTATAGTACCCGATTCCCGAAGCTGGAATCTTCTTACCAGGAATGCCATCAAAACTGTATTAAAAAGTGCAGCGTTTAAAAAACCCCTGTTCTGGCACATTTTGCTACATTGGCCCCAAGTCATAAGCACTGAAACATCAGTAACAAATATAACGTGCGAGTCTTATCGTATCCGTACTTATAAAGCTGGCCGCGTTGAAACTGCATCTTTGCGTTAGCCAGATCGTCTGAAGATCTGTGTGAATAACAGGTTCAGCGTGGAATTCAGCTACCATATGAACATGTAATTTAGACAACATGAATGTTTTATGGTAATTACCCAAACCAGGATATAGAGAGAATCTTTTAGATTTGGCAGTTATCTATCTATTATACTATTTTAAAGGCTTATATAATGGCAGCCTAGCAGTAAAATACAGCCAGGGAGGCAAGAAATGTTTTATTAAATTTCGTTCAGTTGTCTTTCTCAGTTGGTTTTGGCCACAGAAACTTCACTTTCATAATGCTAGTTTTAGGTTTGCTGCTTAGCAGATTAAAAGTTATAACTTTGCTTGTAGTCTAGCTGGGTTAACTAATAATAATAATAATAATAATAATAATAATTGATACTTTATTAATCCCCGTGGGGAAATTCTTTTTACGGCTCCCTCAACTTGCTCTTTGTAGATAACTATGCAACCATTTTCTAATTTTTTAGAGGTGGCAGTGGTACACGAATCATTCACCATCTAAAACATGATGACTGTTTCCCATTTAAAGTCCATGTTGTAAATGGCATAAATATATTTGCTGTATCTATCACTTTAATATTTTGATAGTGGCCTCTGGGTACATTTAACAATGTCCTAGAAATTTCTCCAACTGCCATAGCAATCTAGGGGTCTTTATGGATAAATAACAATTACACAAATTATTCAGAAAAGTGCTGCAAATTCAGATTATAAATATCATGGAAAAATTTGTCTTTTTCATTTTGATTTCTTTCTCATAACAAAAGGACTGCCTCACCAGAAACATGAAACACTGCAGTTACTTCAGCTGGTTTTTAATGACCCTGGACAATTTATGCATCGTATGCATCACTGCAGATTTAGAGCGGAGTTTGGAAATGAAACATGACATTGGATGTCTAAGTTCGCTTCCCCTTTATTTCATTGTGGTTTTTATGAAGTTATAATGTCATAGTTTCAGACTCGGTGTTGTTGAAAAGCAGGCTGACTTCTTAGTGGTAACGGGCAAAATCCACGTGTTGTCTTCTCAAAGAAGACTCAGATCCTCAGGCAGGCCGGGGGAGCCGATTTGCATGTGGGATCCTTTTCAGCCATGCCCTTCTATTTACTGTCTGATTGCAGGTTTATGCTCGACAGGAGAGTAAAGCTGCCTTTTTGGGTTACCGGCAAAGTACAGAGGCATGTGGGCCCTTATCCTGTTTGCTCATCACTAAGTCTACCTGTGGACTGTCAGCAGGCTTTCAGCTGGGTAAGCAGAGCTCCTCTCTGTTTAATTCTATTTAATTGTTCTGTTTTCTTTCTCCTCACCCACAAATATGTATTATATAAGAGGGCACTTATGTTTCCTTTAGTTATTGTCCTGAATATGATTACTTGTTTATGATGGAGTTTTGTTTGTTCAATTTTTAAAAGACTTAAGCTTCAAAATCATTGCTGCCTTCTCATTTCATGCTTTTCCTGTTTGTAACCCAACACCTTTGTATGGTTAATATGTGTTTGTCATGTTTATCGCGACAGCTCACACCATGTAGTTAGAGTCCCGTTTCTCTTGGTGAGTCACCTGCAGCCTGATACCATCAGTTAGTCATGTACTAACATACTAATTTGTTTTCCAATCTTCTTATGCCTGAAATTGATTTGCTGAAAGTGTGACACACTGCATTGTGTATTTATCCTGATTTAGCCAGTTGATGTTTTTTAGTCATGGTCTTAACACCTGTCCAGATGTATGGCAGTCTTGATTCTGGTAGTCATTACTGCAGAGGTAGAAGTTGCAAGCTTGGAATGGTCTCTGGCATCGGGAGTCTTTTAGGCAAATTGTGGTCGTGATTTTGCTGAATGTATAACAATGGTTCCCATGATGGCAGTGAGCTATTATCAGACTGCTGCAGGAAGACATGCTGGGAGTCTGTGTGACTTGTTCTCTGAGATACATTTACTTTGCCCCGCTGCATTTCACAATGTCAGGGGACTGGGCATATTTGAGAAGACCATGGTCTCGGAGTTGATTTTTTTATTTGCTTTTCAGAGTGCTGTCCCGGTCATTTCCTTATTCCATGGTTAACTATTAAAATATCAACCAGTCGATCATATTGTATTTTAAGCCTTGTTCATCGTTGAGGACCTTCTGTGTTGCATTAAGGAAAGGAATGCAGGCTTTGGGAGTTTAAAAGGCTGTTCTCAGGGAGAGATGATAATGAATGTATAATCGAATGAAAGTTACATTTATATAACGCTTTGTTAAACACCCGAAGCACTTTACAGAACCCGCACTGTGTAGCACCCACCTGGATGATGCGACAGCAGCCAGTCTACAACATTTAGATACAGGGGATGATTAGGGGGCCTCAGTGGGCAATTTTAGCCAGTGCATCGGGGTACCACCTGTACTCTTTCAAAGTATGCCTAGGGATCTTATATTACCTCAGGAGTCAGGACCCCTGTTTTTACATGTCATTCGAAGGACGGTACCATTTTTACAGCACAGTGTCCCCGTCACTGCACAGGGGCTCTGGGACCCACACAGACCACAGCGTAGACTAACCTGTCAGCCACACCAACAACTCTTCCAGCAGCAACCCAGCTTTCCTAGTTGGTCTCCCATCCAAGTACTGGCCAGGCCCAAGCCTGCTTAGCTTCAGGTGGATTACCTGGTCTGAACATTAATGACGTTAGTGGTGAATTTAAACGCTGAGTGAATAGCCTTGGTGGGTCTGAGTGTATAGCTGGGGCCTGGTGGTTCTGATTGAGCAGGTGATGGCCGACATTGGCTGTGGAGCTGCCCCTGCTGCCCGTGGTCCTCTTTTCTCTCTCTCTCGGGGAGGCCTCTTCTTCATAGAGGCTGGAATCCCGGGAAAATGTATAGATGTGTCAGGTTAATATTTGTATTTGGTCAGTTTCACTGAATATCCTGTCAGCGAACCCCCAACCCTATACAGACACTGTAGGGGATTCCCCACCCCCAGGATAATGCCGGGTCAAGCATCAAATATTCACCAAAGAGCTTCTTTTTATGCACCCAGTAACTTTTTTGCTTTCAATTTGAATATAATGGTGCAATGATGTGATTCAAGTTTGGATTAATGAACTATTTTTTTTTTTGCTTGTGTTTGTGTTCCACATCTTATTCTTGCTCTTGTCTTTCTTTTCCTAATCGGGTAACGTGTTAAAAACGTCGGTGCTGCTGGGGTCAGGTTCGGGCATGAAAGTTTGGGCAGATCTTATGAAACAGAATCATTTTCTATGCAGCAGCTTCCTTTGTTCTTACATTCTGTGGTCCTGGGAAAAATCTTTCTCTTTGCTGATTTGACATTAGGATTTATTTATTTCATACAGTAAAGCTGACAGCAGAATGGCAAGTGCTCTGATACCTGATCTGCCTTCGTTACTGAAGTCTTGAATATTTTAATATTATAATTGCATCAAAACTGTTTTTAGGCAGTACGTATTATCTTACTGCCCTCAACCATCTTACGTAATGTGCTACCAGAAATGGTAACCCGTGTGGGGTGTTTAATTTTGTTTTAATGTTTCTTTATATGTTTTTCCACAGGCAAAGTCCTGACTCATAAATACAGTCAATTCTTTAAAGGCACTTAGACAATTGTAATGTGGAAAACAATTGGACAGTTAATAGGTAGTTGTTACATTTCTTATCTTAAGAACGTTTTTAAAAAGATAATATGGTTTGATAATGCTTTGTTGCATACTCTAATGTGACTGGCTGTGAGGAAGAAATAATAAGGATGAAATGCTGATGAATTTGTCGTTACCATGGGAGCAGCACACATCTTTTAGGTGAAGCACGGCGGTAACTCCGCGTGCATCTAATTATGTGTGGAATGTGGAGGTTTCCCTCAGCAGGCTCTTTCATACCTGCTACCCCGGCTCATTGTGGAGGAACATTTAGCTGCTACGGGTGGTATGTGATGGCTGTTAACACGGAGTACTGGTGGCTGTGGGGCGGAGCTTTAAGTGATGGCTGGCTGGCCGGTTGGCTGGGGGGGGTGGAGGACATCATCCTCGACGAGGGCGGTGTTGGGCCTCCTGTGCACCTCTCCCTGAGTGGGGTGGGGTGGGGGCAGAGCAGCACTAGCAGCGATGTGTCAGCTCCTCACCCTGATGCCGTTCGGCTGGGTGTCAAGCGTGACTTCTGTAGCTGCTACCTGGTACGCTGCTTCTCTTTGCTGCGCCTGCGAGACGACAGTGAGATCAGCTCCCCCAGCCTCTCACCTCCCCACCTCCCACTCTGTGATCTTTCCCTTAGACACATTGGCTTTGGAAGTCAAGGGTGTCGTTTTTACGTAAAAGAAAGAGTTGTATGCTTTCTTCTGAGGTGCCTGACACCTTCTTTTTAATTTCAGTCTGCTCTTATCTCATCTTTGGCATGAAAAGAGTCTTGTGATATTGGGTTTATCATATTTCAAAAAGACGTAATTAAACTGAACACGCTTTGTCCCTGTACAGGGGTAGCTATCTGATATAAGGAGGTAAGAGGTGTTGTTCTTGTTAACTTACCAATTTCCTTTCCTCCTTTATGGGATAAAGGGAGCAAATGGACAACTATAGGTCATCCTGTCCTGGCACAAATGAAGGAAGGGAGCCTGTCCGAGTGGAGGGGACATGTCCTAATGTGGGGTCATTCATGCTGCCTGGTGCAGAGACGGGGGCCTGTGCCAGCTGCCCCACAGTTTAACTGCTGGGCTGCGTACTTGCACCTCCGGGGTAAAAATATGGATCCCTTGTGCCCCCCCCTCCCCACACACACACACACACACTTAGTAAATCACTGGGCTGAGCTGCTGCACGTAGCAGCCGTAAGAAGTGGCTGTAAGAGAAAAGTGAGGCGTGAAGCTGAGAGGCTCCCCGCAGGCAGGCGAGATTTGGCGAGTGGCTGCTGGAGTGTGGTGGCGATGGGTGTGGGGGGGGGGTTCTTTCCCATAAAGGTTAATGACTCTGAGTGGAGCTTCACTCCGCTTTTAAGGTCTCCTCAAAGAGAGCCCAGGGGAGAGAGACAGCTATAAAATCAAGCCAAAAAAAATAAATAAACTGTGACGCAACAAGTATTTGTAAGTGCTTGTCATGAGCTAAGAGAAGGATTTGGGTGGTTCTTCATTGGCCCAGTGTGTGTCTCTGCCTTGCAGATTCCTATGACAAATGAACTTCCTTTCCTGATCCCCTGTGTTTTGTTTGAGTCATGCTGTCAGTGTCCATTCTGTCAGCAGTCATATTGTGCTTACTGTTTTATTAGCAGTTCCTCCCGCAGTTTTATTGTCTTTGGGTGGCTTGTGAGCATGGCATTGGACAGACAAGTTCTGCTGGAGCTGAGGGCCCTGTAGTTGTTTTGATTTGTGCTGTGCTTTTCCCCCTGTTTCATGGAGACAGCATTTGTGAGTTGATATAATCTGAGACGTTGAAACTGGAGTGTCTTTTAGATTGCTTTGTGTCTGTCTGTCTGTGTCTTTCCTCCCGTTCTCCTGTTTACCAGTACCGTGGGCAGTATAAAGGTGCTTTTCCACAGCCACCAAGAATCGAGCCATACTGCCAACTGGTGGTTTTCCATTATAAAGTATGTGAGCCGTATCCAAGGCCAAGACAGGGCCGTACTGTACCCCATGCCGACAGTGCCCTGCTTAATAGCAGGTCAAAAGTGTGGCCGAACTGAACTGGTTGCATCACCACCATTCGATGAGTCGAAACGCACGGAGAGACTGTTGTTCTGAGCATGGATTATCTGAAGGAAAAAGCGTAGATTCTGTATATTATTCATTATTAGTAGTTTTGCAGATTGTTATGTGTTGATGCATTCTCCATAACAGGGAAATTTCTTATTTAACACTAGAGCGGCCATGACCTCCTTTAACCGCCAGCAGCGACATACTTCAGTGTATCACACCTTTGTTTTTGTTAATGGGCTGTGGCATTAGCATATAGCTCTCCCATCGAAAAAACAACGAGACCGTAATCCTCACAGCTGCAGAGTTGCTGTCACCCCCAAAAAAGCCGTAAAACCCGCAGTACAGTTGTCTTTGTTATATATTTTAGTGCTCTTTGATTTAAGTATTGGTTTTGATAGATTAATCTTGTGATATTAATCTTAATCCAACGCCAGTAATAAAAGCCTCATTATAACATAAATACCAAAAGAACTGATGACTTTAATCGCTGTTATAGTGGGGTATGGGTGGTCTTATTTGGAAAAGATATAAAATGCGGCATGTAATGTTTTCTCATGTTCGCTTTGTATTTGTTGGAGTAGCAACGCAAATGGAATGACAAGCCACTTCAGCTGAAAACAGTGCATTTTACTTTGCGTTAAAGAAAAACACCTTGTAAATAGTCTGTAGGGTTTGCAAACTACTCCCAACAGTTTTTATGTAGATAATTTTAGATTAATGATGGAATAATATATATTTTCTGTAAGACTTCTTGCATAGTGCGAGTCTGAAAGTGTCACACCAGATGCCACGAGAGTTTCCGACCCTGAAAATGTACATTGTTACACCTGTTGATTTGTATAAAAAATAACATTACTTTATACAGTTGTTAAAAAACGTAAACTTTGACAAACTTGAAGTCACCAATAAACTGTTTATCCAACATTTTATAAAATACTGCATTTGAAAACTTCAGCTGTAGGATTTCAGAACAGGGCAGCCACTCTGTTAGGAACATTACGGCTTTTTGGTTGAGAGTCTTAGGTTCGCTGCTGTTATTAACACTAATGGCACATTAGCGCCAAGAAAAGGGCTGCATATGCCGAAGGATGTCTCGCTTGGAGGTTAAAGAAGTTAGACGTTCATTGGGGTGGGAAATGGCAGTTCTATTGTTAAAAAAGTACTACAGAGCAGCTGAACGGAATGGATTCGTAATGCAAATTTACACAAGCAAATCCTAATTCCATTAGTGTTAGATAATTGCATAACACAGCGATCATCACAGATTTGCTAGTGCAAATTATCACACAGTAAAAAAATAGTTGCACATAGTAAATAATGATGTACACAGTGTGAACAGTAAATAAGCGTCTCTTTGGTTTTACATCACTGTCGCTCTTCAGAACCGGCGACACCTTTACTGAGCCAACCCTTCTGTAGTGGAAAACTGAAGTGAACTGGAACCGTGCTGTGACTAGTCTCTCTTCGTGGTACAGCTCAAGTATAGGTCAGTTCCTGTATGCCAGTGGAAAAGCACTATAAGGCGGTGGTGTTCAACCTTTTTTACAGTAAGAGCTACTTTTGCAAAGAAAATAGTCTGATCAGCTATTGCCTGAAGATGGTATATTTTACCGCCAAACGGGGATAGGGGGAATATTTTGCTATCGACCAGTTGGCCACCAATGAATTAAAGTAGTCTCCATTAATCATCTTGCGAGACACCAGAAAACACCCCACGATCAACTGGGCACCCCTGCCCACTATCAGGAAAGTGTGCTATTGATACAGAAATCTGTGTGCAGCTGCTGGACCAGCTATTCTATACAAAAAGCTAAAAGCTGTCTGACAGTTTAGCCTTCAGAAAATAGCATCAGTACTTAATGGTATGTTCTGCATAAGACATCAAGGCATCGAGTTTTTAAACTTTGAACGATTATCGGTAATACTTGTTGAAATTTGTTCTTGCATTTGAATTGGCATAATGTATTATGTGACAGGAACAATGTGAACATCAGCAGTGCTCTTGGGGTCTATCAGATCATTGACTGTTTTGTATTTTAATCCATTACACTGTGGTATTTCCTGCTTCTCAGATATAGCAATACATCCTACAACATGATCTTAAGGTGAATCTGAAGTTAGGCGAGGCCTTTGATGTTTTGGTGGCTGGGTGCAGGGCGGCAAACGGGGGCCTGCTGCGCTTTTATTCCTGCACCCGGCATCCCCCAAAGACAGAGACCTGAGTGCCAGATGCCTTCCTCCCGCCCCTCCTGCCACGCCCACCCCACCCTCAGCCGGCTGGCATCTGCCTCGAACAGGCGAGGAACTCTCCATCCCGATTTATCAGCTGGGGGTAGGGGCTGGGGGCTGGGTGTGTGGAAATGCTCTCCTCTCTGCCACTGAAATGACTTGCCAGCCTTCCCACGTCTCAGCAGAACCTTTAAAGGCTTCAATAATTCATGAAATGTCCCTGATGCGGTGCCTGGATGTCTGCTGGGCCTCATATTTATTTATTTCCCTGCTCCATGGCCTAAGGCCTCTGCTCAATACCCCACCATCCAATGTGGAGGACCGTCTCAAGCTCTTCATGTAGTCCTCTCTGTTTCGGGACTTTTTATTGGCCTGAAGGAGGAACGCACCTCTGTGGGTGTAGCTGGTCCTTACCCAATCCCTTGCCTCCGTTCACATGTATATGCCTGTACAGACACACTCCTCTCACACATCTACACACTGACATTCCTTTTCTTTCTTTAGGCTCTGGGTAATAAAAATTATCCTTAGCTGATTAACTGGTCTGCCGTGGCTCTGTGAATATCATAGTACAACTGTGACATGCATACTGGCATTCATACTGGCCCCGGATATTGCTGTCAGTTGGACTATTTTAACGAGAGGTTGTTTTTTTGCCGGATCTGTGTATGGATTCTCGTTAGCGACGCTCTGAATGTCATGCGGGTTCTTCATCAAACCCTGGAAACGGCAACGTCAGCTAAAACGTGCGAAAGCTTGTGTCCCGGAGCTGATGTTGACAAGTGTTTGGCCCTGTATTCACCATGGCTACTTTCCTCCTATTGCAAAAGGGTCTTCAGTGATATACTTTTAAAGTTGTGCTTTTCAAGTTTCAGTTCTTTATTGTCATTGTTCATGATAGTACAAGAAGATCGACGTTGCAGCTCCTTGAGTGGTGCGAACAAAACACAAGACGTGACATTTAACAATATGTACAAAATATGGAATAGTCAATAAATATGGGCAAATCATTAAATATATTTAGGGTGGTGTAGTGCTTGGCGGGGGGAGTCCTTAGTGATATTTAACCTCCTCTGCACATTTCTTTTGTTTTAGTCGTAGGCAAATCGGCCTCAGATCATACCCATCCATTGCATTGATTTCCATCACAGGCCCTCTGCAGGGTTATGCTATGGTGCTCCTCATTTGGACTCCCCTCTGCAGGGTTATGCTATGGCGCTCCTCATTTGGACTCCCTTCTGCAGGGTTATGCTATGGTGCTCCTCATTAATTTGTCGACTATTGTATCTATTGGTCGATTTGATCTAAATTAATTTTCCTCTAGAAAATCAACTTGACCATTTAAGTTAAACATTTAACGTTTGTTTTAATGAATTCAAGTGTTTTTTTGAAATCATAACGGTAATTAAAAAACTGATATATCAAATTAAAATAATGATTTTGAGGCATTTTCTGTGCAGCAGCCCTACTGGTTCCACTGAAGAAGGCTGCTGATTTGGTCTTCCTGGTCTTTCCTGTGTCATTTCAGACCCACTATTTATCTTGAAGCTCTTTATTGTTGCTGCTTAGGGGATAAATTATCCATTGAGTAGTACTGGAGGAGGAGATCAACACACAATATGCTCACTGCTTTCCTCATATCCCGTCATAGTAATAGTGTACCAGAAGTCTTATGGAACACATCTAGTTAAAAAGGTGTTCTGGAGAATGACCAGCATTGTCAGCCAGTGCTGTGTCTGCCTGCAAACTCTCATTAACACTTTAACCACAAAAATTCTGATGCTTTAAATGTGTAACTTTATGTATTTTCATTTATGAAGGTAGATATTGCATCGATGGTACTGTGGTGAAGGACACTGGCCTACGCTGGCCTGCTTTCCACCTGTTTCTTCAGCACACCTGTCTGATAGTTCTAACCTCCTGGGTTTCTCTGTCTTCCTCTCCAGGAGTCCGGTGTCCGTCCTGTGTCCCTTCCCAATGTGGAGGACATTGGTGGGCACACCCCAGGTGTGGTTGCAGTGACGGGGAAGGAGGTGGCCCTTGCCCCACCGACGTGTAGCTCATCTCGGGCAGCTGCTGCACGGTCGTGGTTTGTCCCCCGACCTTTTTGCTATCGTCATGGACCAACCAAAGGATGGAGATAGGCCCGTGAGGAGCAGCAAGCCACAGCAGGGGCGGAGCGGGCATGCCCGGCCCTCGGGCTCCTCCACCTCCTCCGGGGTCCTTATGGTGGGGCCCAACTTCCGGGTTGGCAAAAAGATCGGCTGTGGAAACTTTGGGGAGCTGAAGCTGGGTAAGATCACGGGCTGTCCTGCTAGAACTTATGATGGCAGTACTTTTGATGCTTGTCTTTGCAGAACGTGCTCTCGCTAACACTCCTTACCCAGTGTCTCTGGCTGTGCTACGCCCCCCCTCACAGAACGTGCTCTCTGTAAAACTTCTTACCCAGTGTGTCTGGCTGTGTTACGCCCCCCCTCACAGAACGTGCTCTCGCTAACACTCCTTACCCAGTGTCTCTGGCTGTGTTACGCCCCCCCCTCACAGAACGTGCTCTCTGTAAAACTCCTTACCCAGTGTCAAAAAAACTGCACGGACTAAATAGCATCAGTCATGGCATTTTAGTGGAATCTGCTTCCCTCCTCCTCATGACAAATGCTGTTCACATATCTAATTTGTTTTTTCGAGAATTTATTTTGTGATCTTGGGAAAACAACTTTTGTGATGAGAAAAATAAGTTGTGATTTTAACATGACAGAAAACGATAATGATGTATGTCCTCTATGGAGTTCCAATCCGATACAGAGTTGGAGTTAAAAGATACAGACAAACAGCTGTGTGTTCAGATTAATGGGGCATGTTAAAAGTTCCTTGCTTTGAGTTTTCTTCTTTGAGTAATAAATGGAAAGCAGCGTTTTTTTTTTTTTCTCGTACCGCAATAGAAGCTGAATTTCATGACCTTTTGCACCCCTAAACCAAAGCCAGCAAACTACCTAGCGAACACCTACCTGGTGATGGCATATTACGGTTTTCCATTACAGCTCTGGTTGAAATATTTCTCACAAATACAGAGAAAACAAATCGGTAGCTATGTATAACCCAAACTCGACAAACGTGGAACAAGGAGTTTGTTCCGGAAATATCATACTATGATATTGATTTGTTGTCCACGGTGAAAACGTCATTCTGTGTGACAGTACTTAAGTAGCAGTGGTGCATGGGGTTGGGAACTGAAAGTAGAACCAATAAGAAAATACCCGGTACCGGGTACCCAATTTAATTTTATTTTTTTTGTTTGAATTTCGGTTCTGCTTATCGTTTCCTAAACATTACATATCTGCCAGGACCTGTTTTAGGTGGATGCGTCATGCATCAACGCACAGCAAGCTAGCATGGGTGACAACAGTGTGAAAGATAGTGAACGGTCAAAAGTGTAGTTTCACTTTACTAAAGAAAACGACAACTGACACATGTTGAATCTGTTCTTAAGTTCCAGGACTGCTGACATTACTCGTCCTAAATCAGTGCTGTTTTGGCCAAAGCCCAGTTATCCCCAGCACCTTAACTTACAAAATGTAAGAACAACCTTAATAACTCCGCTTGTTTATGTCAGACAAACTTAATAAAAATATCATTACAACCCTTAATGTGCCTTCTTTCAAATGTGATCTCAACAAACAAACACAAATGTCTGTTTTTTTAATAATGTCATATAAAAATCAGATTACACGCTTCTTCATTTTGTCCCTGTGGACACACCCCCAAGTGCAAGCAGCTATTGATATGCCAACGAGTTCATTCAAGCCAGAGATAAACCGTGTGGAAACACTGACCGAGAATGACATAAAATGGCACAAAAGTCTGGCAGTTTGTATTTGCTTTTTTCACAATTGCACACTTTCGATTCTCCACTGGAGAAGCTCTGTAACAAGTTCAATCATTTCTGAAATTAATTCATCCTTCAATGAAGATTGTCACAGCAATGAGGGTTGTTTCACATATCAACAGTATTTTTGTTTAATGAGGAACAGGAAAAAATATTGGAGAAAAAATGTTTCTTATCCCTATCGCTCTGTTACTTCTGATGCTGGAGTAATAGCATTGACTGCCTAGCTTGCTAATAGCCCTGTGGTCTGAATCCATCTTCTGCTGCTCTATCTGGCCAAAGGCAGGTAAATCTCTAGACAATATTGATTACCGGTATGTGCAAATCCAAGAACAGAACAGGTGGATCAGCGACTTTAGTGACTGGTTTTGTTTGTCCGCAAGCTTGGCGTGAAATGATTGTCTGTTTACTTTTACTGATTTTTTTTTTTAACATTTCTTTAAGTAAAACCCTTTCTAATGGATCTCTAGCTACATATATATGTCACAAATAACTGAAATTCATGTAAAATACCAATCCTTGTCAGCTCAGGTTTTATTTATCTCTACTGCTGTTTAAATTTGCTTGGTTGAAAAGTTCCCGACTCAGCCACCCTGCACTGATAAATGCTTATGGCAAACGGTGGGCTGGCTGTCTGCGTCGTCTGTCATAACTGACTCAGACATTCTGATACCTCGTACATTTTAAGCATCATGCATCAGTTTAATCATGTAAACTTTCCTAATGCTAACAATTGGAGTGCTGTGCTAATTGTGTCCATTGAATGAACTTAAGCCATTAACACTGATTTCCTCTGTTTTGTTACAGGTAAAAATCTCTACACCAATGAATATGTAGCCATTAAACTGGTAAATATTCCAACTTGCTCTGTTGTCTTTTGAGAGATTGAATTATGTGGTGTTGAAAAGTTGTTTGGTTTGTGGCTGTTTGTTTTAAAGTCCCTTTGAATATCTAGTGTGATACGTTTTGCAGCTTCGGATGATTTTCATCCCCCAGTTGCAATTACAGTCCCTTCCCAAGTAGTATTTGAAGTATGAGCTGTGCTTTCTGTGTAGTATGCTCCTTATGCATTGCTTTTAAAATACTAAAAGCCTGTAATAGTCATAATTTACCCTGCTTGAATACACAGCGTCACAATTATGCTGCGAAAAGTCACATGCATGTGCGACACACTGGTTGTGCGTCACAAGTGGGGTGGGGCTGGCTGGCGATCGCCGAAGGTACCAGAACGTGGCCTTGCTTCACTCCTAGCCCATCTGCTCACTGCCATACTGACGATGTGGCTTTTATGGGCTTCCTACAGCTACCAAGTGAGGGACAAAATGGGGCTCGCATCCCTCTCTGGGTTAGAATTGCTAAGCACCACCAGTCACTCATTTAGCCCACTTCCCGTTGAGTTTACCCCAGTACCATTGGATTAAACCAGGCAGTTTTAAGTACTGCAGGGTTTACAGCATTTCTACAGTAACTAGCTGTATCTGTCTATGAAATTCATCAGTATTTATAAATAGCTTTTTAATCCTTTTTACTTCTGTTTATGGATTCATTAGGACTTCTGTTTTGTTTGGTGCTTTTTAATTCTACTTTTTGGATGACTTAAATAAGGAATCTGACATGCTTTAAAACATGGTCTAAAAAGGCGGGCGAGTGGGCACAGCAGCGGCTGGCCCATGGCTCTCCGGCGGGCGGGCGCAGTGACCGGCCCGTGGCTCTCCGGCGGGCGGGCTCAGTGACCGGCCCGTGGCTCTCCGGCAAGCTCTGCACCAGGCAGATGTAACGGTCAGCCCATTGTCATTCATTGTGAAGCTGTAGGATGGGCTGTGGGGCTGGTCATGACCTGCTTTTGCCACTTATTGGTTCTCTAGCCCTGTGTGTGGGTGGCTGTGAATGAAACTTACTGTAATCCTGCTTTAATTTCTCTTCCAGGAACCAATTAAGTCACGGGCCCCTCAGCTGCATTTAGAGTATCGCTTCTACAAAATGTTGGGGAGTACAGGTAAGAGTCTCTCGATGTGTCCCTGTCTCCACCAGAGCAGACCAGCTACTCCATCTGCTTCTAGAACAATCCAGAGCAGATCTTCTCTTCTGTGCATGTTATGTTATAGTATTCTGATCTTATTCAAAAGTTAGGAACTGAAATATAAGCTTTTTCAGTAAGAAATGTTAAGTTGTAATGTCATGCTTGACTTTAAAAGAACAGATCATCTTTAAGGTCCAGGCTCTGAGTTGCCACACGGCCCATCATGGCGTACAACTAGCAGAAAGTTATCTATCATCAGCTGATGCTCTTGGCTGCTTTCCTGTGATGCTGAAAGTTGTGAGGGAGGTTTCTGTAAATTAAACTGTTTGCATGTGTGTGTATGCATGCGTGTGCACTTTATCCTGCTGGGATGGGCCTCTGGAGATGTACTGCAATGTAACTGCTGCAGAACTTGTATTAGACAGAGAACACAAAGAAATCAAAATCAGAATATCTGGCTGAGTATCCCATTCTGGGCTGATGGAGATCGCTCACAAGTAGCATGTAAAATAAACCTGATTTACTGAAAAGAAATATCAACGGAATCAGGCTGGGTTGTGAATATGCTGTGAAACAAAATGATACAAATCGGGCACCGTTGTAAAATTTCCTGTGAATCTAAATTACCACAGCACCATGGCTACCTCTCGGGGGGGGGGGGGGGGGGGGGGGGGGGGGTGATGTTATTGACATGCCTATGCTGAGCATGCAGGTGTGCAGACTTGCAAGGTTTACATAGGGCAGGTTGTACGGATCACTTCAGAAATGTAACGAGATGTCATTAAATGAGCGCCAGTCAGACATTACACGGCAGAAAATGGCATAGAAATCATGACTGAAATATAACAGTTCCGTCTCATCCAGCTATTTTTATGCAAGTGGAGACAATTCTAGCGATTTATGCAAAATAATCGTGGTCAGCTCATATAACCACAATCAGGCGATTATGCAGTTTTGACAGGCGTAGTTACAGGGGTATGGAGGTTAAGCTTTTGTGCATGAAGCTAAAAAACTTCTATGGAAGTATTTTAAATGCTGACATTACTGCAATGTTTCTAGATAACTTTAGGAAGCTATAATAATAATTGGTTTATAATTGTGTTCGGCTTAAAAAAATCAGGACAAACAGATATGCAAGCCTTTGTGTGCAAGTTCTGTGTTTGGATAGTAATTCTGAAACATGCTTTCTAAAGAATCTGGGAAGTTGAGTCAGTTTTCAATCTGGATTTGGTATTGAGTGCTGTGGTTCAGTAATTAAACAAAAAGCAGATGACATGTTACTTTGGGACTCTTACTGGAGTGTTTGGTGTTGGGAGCAAGAGGAAAGTTCTGCTGCTCAAACAAAGGCGCTGGTGACGACTGATTAACGGCTGACCTTCCTAGAGCGGGGCTTTCCAGCCTCAGTGACAGGGGTTTGTGGGAGGAGTTGGTATATTTCCAGAATTAAACTGTATATTCTAAAGTTATGCCTTTTTTCCCACAAGCCCTGACATGCGTTGTGATCGCTTCAGCAAAAATGAAAATGGCTAAACATATAGAATCTGGCCCACTGAATGGAAATGGCTAAACATATAGAATCTGGCCCACTGATTGATACCATCCCCCTGGCTCTCCGTCGACTTTCTTTACCAGTCAGTAAACTTTAGCAAGACCAGAGCATGACAGCTCATTGTTTAAAGAAATCATTACTCCAGATGAAAGCTCAGAAATCATTACTCCAGATGGAAGCTCAGAAATCATTACTCCAGATGGAAGCTCAGAAATCATTACTCCAGATGGAAGCTCAGAAATCATTACTCCAG
>JAODLC010000007.1:742345-759450 GCA_026781145.1 Hippopotamyrus pictus
GCGGCACCGTTCGCGCTCACACACCCAGGCCTGAGGGCGGCACCGTTCGCGCTCACACACCCAGGCCTGAGGGCGGCCGCGTTCGCGCTCACACACCCAGGCCTGAGGGCGGCCATGTAAATGCTCACACTCAGCCTTCAGGCGGCTGTGCTCATACTCACACACTCGGCATCCTCCAGCATCCTACTGGTCTCCTGCAGGTCTGGGGCACTGGGCATGATGATGGGCATGGGGGGACGCATCCTGCCCAGCGTGCCAATGGAGGCAGTCTTCACCGAGTGGAGCTGAGAGGGACCTGAAGCAGCACCTCACACTGAGTACGGGGAACTCAACACAGGTCCTTGGCTTCCAGCTGCATGACCCCCCCCCCCTATATAATACCTGATATAAAAGGTATCTGGACACCCAGCAACACATGAGGTTTGAAACAACAATCAATGAAAATCATCAGTCTTAAATGCACTGATCTCCCTGAGAGAATGTGACCCTTGACCTCTCAAAGAAATGCGATAGACATGGGGGAAATGCGAGCGTGTGTTTGCTGGAGCACAGCGCGGACCCACCTGGCTGTGTGAGAAGCGGGGTGCTGGGCAGGGCGGGGGACTCATAGCTGAGGTTGTGGGGAGGGATAGCAGGCACTGCAAAGCTTTTCAGGGGGTGCGCGGGCCAGACGTGCGTGTTGAGGGGGTTGTAGCTGGCCTCGTCATCGGGGATGGAGCTCATGTAGCTGCCGTCGGGTTCCATGTGGTCTGCTGAAGTTGCAGACTGTCCTGAGGCAGGCAGGGGGTCTACACTGGGGGTGTTCCTTACAGACTCTGTAATGACAGAGGTATGGAGATCCCAGCATGGGTCAGGTGACCCCCCGCGGGGCTCCGGGTGGGAGACAGGCACATGGGTATACCCCAGAGCACTGCCCAACAACCCCACTGGCTTCATATACCGGTTTATAACATGCAAGTAAACAATTCTAGACTGTTTGATGAAACATCTCATAAAAGGAAAAGCATCTGGGGGTTTCAGATTTTAAACACAAGCACCGCTTTGGATTTCGGTCGGTGAACGTAAAATGGGACCCAAGACAGTGCCTGTGGCTGAACTAAAGAGCACTGGCATGAATTCACCAGTGCTGTTACACAACTCTCCTGCAGGGGGCACTCAAACACTCTCTCTGGTTATGCAGAGTAAACAGCAGCATCACCTATCCGCGACCAAAGCATCCCCCTCGCTCATGGTTCTCAAGGCTGTGCATGCGTAAGAAAGGCCTGGGATCCGTAAGCCGGAGCTGCGGCATAGAGGAGGACATCTGAGGCAGCTTCGGGGTGAGGCAGAAGACAGACAAGCAGGACAGCAGCTCAACATACCACAGGGCTTCACCAGGCAGGAGCCACTACACATGAGTGTTTGTGTGCTGCCAGCTGAACACACAAACCTCATGACTGTTAGTTGGGTGTTTGTGACAAGCGCTGATGTGAGAAAATGGACCTAATTCTCCAAGGTTGCTACTGAAAGAGAATAAATTCTGTGTCTAGAATTCTAGTGATGACTATCAAAAGCCGTGTTCAGCAGGTTGAGCTGAGCTTGTACTGATCTTCATGACAGCATTACCCAGAAGGCCTTTGGGGGGCAGTCTCACCTTCGGAGTGGGCCCTGTCTAGGTGGGAGATGGGGGTGGCGACTGGCCGTGGGTTGATCTGGTGGAGGAGGCAGCTGCGTGCTGATGAGGCCAGGCTGCCCGAGTGATAATGGTGCTGATGGTTATCGAGGGAATGGATGGGGTGAGCACTAATCACAGCTGCGGATGGACACAACAGCACAGGGAGGGCACAGTTACACCAGGAGCTCACGAGGGGGTCCACGCACACACAGAGCAGGCGCGCACGCAAGGCACCACGCTGGCGAAAAACACATCATTCGCTGACTCCATAGCGTTTTAAATAAGATACGTTTTCCAGCAGTCTAAGTTCTCCTCATCATCTGGAAAGTCCAGGAAATGGCCGATTAAAACGCTCAGCCATGATTTAAGATGATAGGGCTGCCTCTTGGTTTAAAAAAACGCAATAAAAGAATGTAAAAGGCAGGGTATGAAAGACGACTGACGAGCGAGTCTTTCTGCGGTTCAGTCTGTAATGGGAAAAATGTAGCTGCTTCCAGACGCCATTCCCACTCAATGCATCCAGTCCCAAAGCCATCAATGGGACGTTTTCTCCAGTTTTAGTTTGGCTTCTGAAACCAATGGCGAGGAAAAGTCAACAGGACGTTAATATTTTTGGTTTGGAGGGAATAAGTAAATAATGACATTAATATTTTAAAAGAGAAGCTGCATTTAATTTAAAATGTTATACTGACATGGAAAAGCTCCAGGAAAATAAGGTTTTTAAAAATGTTTTCTTTCCCGTTTCGTAGAATGAAATCCTGTTACCGGGCGTGACACAGTCACTTAACCTGAAGGAGGTTCCTGGGGCTGCTGACACAGGAAAGTGGGGGCGATGCAGCGAGGGCCGTGTGCAGCACGGGGAGGGGCATATCTTTGGCTCCTTTCCGCCTTTTCCATTTGCTCATTTATAAACGGAGCACTTAATATCCACCAGGCACTTTGGGGAGACTGCGCGAATGCGTGCAGCTTGACTTAACTGCGGCCACGAGACCAGCAAGCCAACGCTCAGATGCAGTACAATAAAGATGCATTCAATAATGGGCTGAACAGCAGTTGACCAGACTGCATAATTATCTTCAGGTCTTGTACCAAAACATCTTCAATGCTGCCAGCAGCTGATGTAAAACCACCCTGGACAGGATGGTGAATAATGGGCGGGGCTTGTGAGGCATACTGAAGCCACTGGAGGACGGCAGATGACACCATCTGGTGCATCCTGTTAGCTTCCTGTTGCCCCCCACGGAGTGCCGACAGCATCAGCTGCCTGCGTTATGGCCATGGGGGGGCAGCTCTTTTGGGGGGATCTTAGCAGGGCTGTCACGAGGAGGTTTGAGGTAGGGGTGGGGAGTCACACTTACGCTGCGGGGGCTGAGCATCAAAAGGCATCATCATTTTGGGCCTCATTCCCCGGCGTCCAGCCAGTGTTGACATGCTGTCCTCTGACTCGTGGCCTGCAAATCAAACATTGAGCCGCCCCCATCAGACAGGCTCCGCCCCATCAGACAGGCTCCGCCCCATTAAAAGGCTCCACCCCATTAGAAGGCTCCACCCCATTAGACAGGCTCCGCCCCATGGTCTGGTGCCCCTGACAAGGGCATCCTCAAAGTGAGCTGATAGCCTCAGGCTCAAGCAGAGATTCCACACCTCAGAAGCCGATACGGGCATTGCAAACCCCAGATAAGCAGCCACAAAGTCCTTTCTGGATTTACGATAAAAGGACCTTTTCTTCCTACCCTGAAATCATTGCAGTCTTTCTTCTAAGCCACACTTTTATCATTAAAGTCAGATGCAATTACCTTCTCTACATTAGAGGGCATAAACAAATCATTTAACCTCTTTAAAATACAGGCTTGTCAACTTGTGTTTTTTTTTTTTAGCACAATAATGCATGAATTGTTGAACGATGGCAATAAACATATTAATCATCTTTTTAAGTACTGAGGGAGGCAGTATTAGAATCTGCTATTCTAATACAAACATATAAATTACAGGGAACTATTTTTGTTATCTGCACACAGTTTGGAACAAAGATGATCAAACACTGAGCAATGAGGTGAATGAAATCAATGACAGGCCACGGATATGTTTTAGAAGCAAACTCTGGAAAGACAATTCGGTCAGCACACTCCCAGAGGCAAAGGCAACCAAAACCAGGAGATGAACTGGAACACCACTCTCACCACGGTACGAGTTGCGCCTCTGATGTATAGGGTTGTCCATCGTAGCGTCAATGGGAGTGATGTCCTGGGAGGTGCGGGGGATGGGTGTGTCGGTCATCACGGGATTGGGCTCCGGCGACTTGTCCATGGGCTTCAACTCCAGCCGCTCGTGGTGGATCCAGAGGTCTGGGGGCTTCAGGTCCTTGGAGTTCCCCTTGTACTTATGGGAGCCATTGGTCGACTTGCTGGCTGCCCTTTTCCTACATGCCAGAGGAGGCCAGAGGCGAGGAGGTGAGAACCAGGAAGGAGGTGAGAACCAGGAAGGAGGTGAGAACCAGGAAGGAGGTGAGAACCAGGAAGCGTGGTGGCAGCCGGCAGCTGGCGGGGCCACAGAGCACAGCTGGCTGCACTGACCTGTCCCACAGAGAAAACACCCTGCCAGAGCCCCAGCTTACTTTTTCTGCTGGGAGGTGGTACGCCGTGTGCACAGGAAGGCCCCCACCACCACCAGGATGATGGTAAAGGCACCCACAGAGACGATGATGACGATGACCAAGATGTGGTTGTCACCGGTGCCCGTCAGGCCAGGCTTGCCTATGGACGGAGACAGAGGAATGACACTAAGAGCCCACATAACATCAAGAGCGGCTGACGTGCCCCCGCCCGTCTAAATGCTGCTGGGACACAGATTTGTTTGGCGCCATTACAGCAGTACAAAGTGAATGTGAATTGAAAGTGAGGTCTCTTGCATTACTATCATGACATATTGGTTTAACAGAAGAATTATCTTATTTACAGTAGGATAGTGAGATTTAAAACCACACAGGCGAGAACACAGGAAAAGCTTTACCGACTGGGGATCCAAAACCGTAATCGTGGGGAGGAGTTCGACTGCCAGGCTTCACCGGAATGCCGGAGGCTGTGGAGGGAAGAGCGGCCGCTCAGTAAAGACCGAAAGGTTAGCAGGAAGTAAGCCGGTACTATGACGGCGGCCAGAGACTGACAGACGATTCAGTGTCTCCTGAGACGAGGCCCTCAAAACGATAACAGTGACAGTGACAGTGACAGACTGGCGTGAGCAGCCGTGCACAACCGTGTTCCCTGTTGAGACAACCGGAGTCCCTCAAAGAGAGCAAGCGACAGCAAATTCAGCACTGCTTCACAGTCTGACACATGTTCTGCATCTCACGTCATGGCTGTCTTTTAATACTAACTAACCCAAGTTTGATAATGATGGAGAAGATGAGCAACTCTGTCATTCTTAATGGCATAAGTAATTTCTACAAATTACAAAGCAATTAATGGCTTCCCGCCAAGACAAACCGAAGACCGTAACCGAAGGCCCAGATTACAAAGTTTCATGAAGACTTCATACTAGGTGAGGTGCCAAAAACCATCTATTTGTTCTCTGGCTTCAGTCTGGCACCAACACTGAAGGTGGTTTCAGATTTTCCTTTCACTTGTCTACATGTTATAAGCATACTGAGCAGACTGTTATCAGTAACCACTATCACTGACCGCCATCACAGACCACCATCACATACTGATATCAGTAACTGCTATCACTGACCACCATCACAGACCGCTATCAGTAACCTCTATCACTGACCGCCATCACAGACCACCATCAGTAAGCGCTATCACTGACTGCTATCACAGACCACTGTAACTACCCACTATCAGTGACCGCCATCACTAACCGCTATCAGTAACTACTATCTTTGAAGGTTCCAGCTTCAGAAAATTCACAATAACTTATTGCACGGACGACAAGTTTTTAACCCATAAAGTGTTCTTATCTCCCCCAGACAGATGCGGTGCCACTGGATCACGGAGAAGCATAAATTCCCTGGAGTTTCTTTGGTTTCAGGGAGGAAAGCTATTAAGTGATTGGAAACAACGGACATGAAAGGGAGAAGACAAAAAAAGAACGTAAAATAACGAGATAAGGAAATGAAAGGTTCAATTACCTTGGTCATTAGCCATTTTGTCAGAAGGTTCAGCTAAGAGGCCAAACAGAGCGCAGAGGAGAGAAAATAAAAAGCAGAGTGGTTAGAGGAGAGCAGGGGGGCAGGTGCAGCTGATGGGGGCCAGCGGTCAGCAGCGGTCAGCAGCGGTCAGGGGGCGAGACAGCACAGGGTTTCAGCTCAGGAGAAAGCAAAGCTCATCAATGCGGCGAAGCATCACTGACTCCCGCGTCAAAAAATTCTAATTCCATTGCATTATTTACATCAAATCAAAATGGCATCTTATTGTAAATGGGTCCGCATTTTTAGGCCCTCTAAAAAGACCAAAGAAGAGAAAATAGCTCATTAAAAAACCATCAACAACATAAATCTGGAATTTATCACTGTCGACCACTGCATTAGTCAGCAGAGCCGCCCAGAGCGTTTCTGTAATGCCCTTAAAGCGTTTCATGAAATGCCAGTGGGGTCACAGAAGATACACGAGCTAAGATCTGTCACAGACGGCAAAGCACAGAAACGTCCCCGCTATGACCGAGTGCACAGAAACGTCCGTGCTATGACCGAGTGCACAGAAACGACTTCACTATGACTGAGTGCACAGTAACGTCTGCGCTATGACCAAGTGCACAGCGCGTTTATGGCGTCACAAAGACAGCTGTGCGATATAGGCTTTGGAGGCTGCATGGCCGTGCACAAGCATATTGCTGCAGTTTTTTTATTTACTGCTCATCAAAGATAAATATGTTTTTTAAAAACGAAAATAAAGCAATCCAAAATGAAGACGGAGGAGGAGCTATCAGGTAAGGGTCCAGCTGCACTAGGCCGCTTACCTTTCGGCGTGCGGAACTGCACAGCCTCTGACATGGGACCCATGCCTTTGGAGTTGCGGGCCTGAATCTTAAAATAGTATGTGGTGTCCAGGGTGAGCTCCTGGATCTGGTGGGTCAACCTATTGCCCACCACTGGCTCGATCACCCAATCGTGGACCTCCGCATTCACGTCTGTACTGTAGTAGATGATGTACCCTGGAAAGTGAGAGCAATGAAACTTACCAAGGTCCACAGACGCTACCCCCACCCCGAAACTGTATGCTAACCCCCACCCCGAAACTGTATGCTAACCCCCACCCACGAAACTGTATGCTAATCCCGCCCCCCCCAACTGTCTGGTAACCCCACCCCAAAACTGTATGCTAACCCCGCTCCAAACTGTATGATAACCCCCGGCCCGCCCCCCAAACTGTCTGCGATCTCAAAACAACTGCAATGCAAGTCCAGCTCTTTCTGCAGCTTGCTGGTGAGCCCGGCCCTGTTACCCGTGATCTTGCCGTTGGCCTCTGTGGGCGGCTGCCAGTTTATGATGATGGTCCGTGGCCTGTCCTCTTTGTTCACCACGGTCACATCTTTTGGAGACGAGCTAGGAACTGAGGACGATTAGCATGTTAGCCTCAGAAACGTTAAACAAAGCTATGATCCGTACCACTGGCTGAGCGTGGCTGAGTGTGGCTGAGCGTGGCTGAGTGTGGCTGAGTGTGGCTGACAGGAGGTCCGCGGGCGGCCGGCGGGATGATGGCGACTGAGGAGCACTCACTGCTCTCGAAGGTGGTGCCGTGCGCGGTCATACTCCAGGTGCTGCTGCGCCTACCCTTGGTCACCATGACAGAGAACTCGTACAGCGTGTTGGGCTTCAGCCCCGTCACCAAGTGGTTCAGGTTGGTGGTGTTGGCGTTCTGCAAACATTGGAGACATTGGTCGATCTGCTAAGGGGTTCACTGAGTTTATGTCCAAATTCACTGCTTTTACCTTCACCACAGTAACGAACAATTCTTTCCTTGATTATGACTGTAATAAAAACTATCCCTAAATCTCATCAACTGCACATGAAAACATGCTGTACTTTTACACTATACACAAATATTTTCTTTCTATATTCAACAATTTAAGTGAAAAAGCCAACACACAATATGGAGGCGAACACTGAGAATATGGAGGGTTACTGAGGGCCATGCAGACATGCTGCGTTTGGCAACAGAAATGCTGTCTTCAATTAAACACAAGTAATTTGAGAGCGTGTTCAAAGATCAAGCTCTGCATGTCTTTGGATCTGAAAGATACTCTGACAACATCAAAGCCATTTCACTTTTGTTTAAATACATAAAAATCCAAAACAATGACATCCCTCATCTTTCTTAATAGTGTTTTTCCTCTTGGACAAGAGGCCGACCACATCAGCGTTCTGAAACGTCTCCCGCAGCCGTGTAGAGTCAAACCTCCCCTCATCCATTATTTAAACAATGTCCTTGTTTAAATAAACCCCACTGTATATCAGATTCCTCTGTACTCAGCTACACAAACTGCAGTATAATGTTTATTTGGCACCTGGTGCGCCTTTCTTAATGAGCTCTGCGGCCTCCCATGACAATGCGGAACCGGCAGGGGGAGCTCACAGAGAAAGCAGGTGCATCTGAAGCCAAGGCTCTGCTCCCCAGGGATGGGGGAAGTCTGGGCCCGTGGTGCGATCTACCATCGCTAAAGCAGACACCTGCGCTTCACTGGGGTCTGCTGGAGTGGATCTGACAAACGCTGGCAAGAACCACAGCATCGCTGGCGGAATGGACTCAGACTGGCTGAATTTATTCAGTCCAAATCAACAAGCACGACCTGACTCTACGAGTTACGTTCCCCAGCCCGTGAGCAGGGACAGATCCTACCTTGAACTTGGTGTTAGCAGGGATGTTAGTCTTCCAGCGAACTGTGTAGTAGCGAGCGTCAGTGATCTTCTGGTTCTTGGGCAGGGAGTTATCAGCCCAGGTGATTCTGATGGTGTCGTGACCCAGGACGGAGGCCTGAACTCCCACCGGTGGCAGCATGGGGGTGAGATCTGGTACTGGGGTGTATGGAGCATGGAAGAGTTCATACAAATCAACGTCAGGGTCTATGGGGTCTGCATGCAGTTAAACACCATGTCGAATGAAGAAACAAAAATGTGTGGAAGGGAAGAACATTGAAAAGCAAAGCAGAAAGGGTTTAGGGGCAGGTGTGGGGGGTGTTAATGAATTCAGATGGGGGTGGGGAGAGTTGGGTGTGGGTGGAGAGAAAGAGAGAGAATATAATATTAGTACAGGACATCAACTGACGTCAGGATACAGGAACACAACGCCTAGGACTTTCTGTGCTTCAGCACCGCGATAAGCTGAAAAGGGGCCAGAACAGGTGCCTAACGACAGCTGCAGGCCTACAGCGCCGTCTATATCACTAGCAGCATTAGTCAGTGACAGCAAGATTAAGGTCATTCAGATAACAAACTCATTAGGCATTCTTTACCGTAGTGATCAAACATAATTCAACCAACCTTTCAAAATAAAAAGTGAATTTTAGTTACTGCAAACATTTAGCCAGTCACTGGGCAGAGGAGCCCGAAGGCTTCAGGGTGGATAAGTAGTGAAATGCAGCAGAACAGGAAGACCAAAGGATATTTATGGAAAGTACCTCATGGCCGACACTCAGTTTAGCCAACCAACTGCATTTCGACCATGTAAAGATATAAAATACGAACTACTGAACAAAAAGCAAAAACAGACAAGAAGAAACACTGAGGGGTGAACAGGTTACCGGCATTCATTTCCCCCCCAATTACAACATTCAACCAATACACTTTTGCTCCCTCCCGCCATCGTCTCCCAGCATATACTCCCCCTGCCCTGTGCTGATCTGGCCCATACATCTTCACATGCACCATTACAGGTCTCTGTGTTCTGCTGATTCAGTTTATTTTTATATACAGTGGTACCTCAGAACTCGAACTTAATCCGTCCAGAACTCCAGATCAAGGTCGAGTTCTGATCGAATTTTCCCCATAAGAAATAATGGAAAACCAATTCATTGGTTCCTGGCTGGGCGGCATGGTGGTGTAGTGGTCGGCACTATTACCTCACACCTCTGGGACCTGGGTTCAAATCTCTGCTTGGGTTACGTGTGTGTGGAGTTTGCATGTTCTCCCCGTGTCATTGTGGGGTTTCCTCCAGATACTCCAATTTCCCCCCACAGTCCAAAGACATGCTGAGGCTGACTGGCGTTCCTAAATTGCCCATAGGTATGAGTGAATGGTGTGTGAGTGTGCCCTGCGATGGGCTGGCCCCCCATCCTGGGTTGTTCCCTACCTCGTGCCCATTGCTTCTGGGATGGGCCCCAGACCCCCTGTGACCCAGTAGGGTAAGCGGGTTGGAAACTGGATGGATGGTTCCCGGCCACAAAAAATTACACTTGATTTTTTTTTTTTTTTTTTGCATTTAAACACAAAATGAACAGTATAAAACAAGAAGAGCAGATACTAAACACATCTAAGCACATTTATCAAAACAGTAATTTGTAAAGTAAGAAAATAAATGTATCCAAGCAATGTGTAAAGTTAAAAAAAAATCCAATGACACCTTCTTCATAAACCCAGACACAGCACTACTACCTTGAGTCAGGGTTTATTTATTTTTATTATTACTCTTTATTCGGTAATTTGTTCATAAATCGCAAACTTTTAGGTTGTAACATTTGTACAACTATTGCGTAACTTTTTGGTGAACAATGGCTACAGTGCATACAGTGTATAACCTGATACAGTATTTTCAATTAAAAAAAGCACTATCGCCAGCAAACGATGTTATCACAGTGAATGCTAGGCTGAGATTGAAGCTTTACCCTTTGTTTCCGCCTAGAGACGTGTCACGTGACTCATTTCCCCGCGCGTACAAGTTATCTTAGGTCGGCGTTCACGGTTCGACTTCTGAGATTCAGATTGAGTTCTAGGTCTTTTTTTTTTTTAACTGGTTGGTTCAACTATTAAGAAATTCAAGTTCTGATGAGTTTGAGTACTGAGGTACCACTGTACTGCCTTTCAAAACACAGTGGCCCCAAAGTGCCTGACAAGAGCATGTGGCAGTCCATTACTACACAGTTTATAGAGAATGGTGCTTAAAACAGGGAAGAGGGAGAAACTCTTTAAAGATTTTCAAAGGAAAACTAAAAAACAACACACAATGGCAGTAAGAACACAACTAACTCAGAGCGAAATGAGTGCCATGCAGGGAGACCACAGTCTGTCAAATGAACAGGCAATTTTAACTTTTGAAGCAGGTTAAGAAAAGAATAACTCAACGTTCAGTTTAATAAAAGGCAGCTGTGTCTTATGCGAAAGCGTGAGTCCCAGTGGAGAGCATGGAGCTGAGGGAGGGTATAAATCTGTGTGTGAACCCGGCCTGGGGGCCAGCACTGGCGCTACTCTCTGAAAGCATGTTTTCTAGGTCACCCACCCGGCACTTACACAAAGTTGCGTTTTTATTCAGTTAAAACCCAATTTCTGCTCCTTCCTCAACTTGGCTGAGCTTTTGAAACACTGACAAAACCGAAAAAGCATGTGAATCGGAGCTGCGGGGGGTCCTGGAAGCCCCGCCGCATGTCGACGGGTACTCCGGCTTTCAAAAACACGGAAGCTTCTTCATGGGCACAACACAGATCAATGTACTGTGGCGAGAACACAAAGAGCGAGTCACCATGAGGATGGAACGCCTCAGAGACATATAATCTCGTCAGCGTGCTGCCAGCGCGCTCCGCCCCGCGCCAGGAAGGGATAAGGAACCTCAGAGCCGGTCTCTGTCTCACCAGCCATGTTGAGTGTTTTCACTCTGACAGAAAGAAGCTTCAGCTTTCTCAAAATAACATCTGCGCTCCAACGCCCAAGCACTCAATCCCTGCTCCAATAACGACAGAGACACGGACGGCTCTTTTGTAATATAAATACCGAATTTGAGGCACAGCTGAAAATACAATCACAGACAGACATATAAGCAGCTTTCTGAGGCTGATCCAACTATCGTAATGAAAGCCATGTCCCATTGCTGATACTGCATGCTTGAGTTACACTCAGTCTCTAGTGATGTAATATATATCAAGATGATAATTCACTGCAGATGTGATCCTAATTTCTTTACATTTATTTAGACTGTTCAAATCTAATCACTAACACTGGAATAAATAACAATTTTTAACAGGAAAAGAAGATTACATCACAAAATACTCCCCAGAGTTGAAAATCTAATATGTATATATCAATAGTAATATAGATGTAACGTGACTTCTTGTATCGGTCAGGAAGGCAAGGATGTCAACATCGCAGCCGCCGGTTTGAGAGGAAGCCCGCCCCCCCAAGCTGACCTGAGAAAGGCGAGCGTTTGGGGGCTGTTTACAGGAAAGGCGAGTCGGGGAGCTGACAGCATGAATGGCTGAGCCCTCAGGGCTGGATGTGAGCCCCAGTACAGAGCCAAGACCCTGCTTCAGCGGTAACCAGCTCACATCTAGCTCACATCTAGCTCACATCTCCTGGGGAGCTCTGTTACGCGGCCGGACAGCCGAGCTGTCCACGGTGCGCAGGGACCGGCTTCCCCGCAACGAGAGACTACCCAGCAGGCCGTGCTGCACGGCGTGCGCCAAAAGGGGGAAACGCAGGCTGATGTGGAGGAGTCTGCACAGACATGCCACGGCAACACTCCGAACTGGCGGGTGAACTCTCAGTAGGTGAGGCCCTCCACTTCCAAGTTTCAACAACACATATGTCAGGTGTTAGAAGATGTGAACTTTGCAAAGTGGTGCTTCCTTAGAGATTTACAGCAGAAGAGAAAAGCCCGTGCAGTTAGACATTTTACTGTAAGATGCCTACACTGGCTCCTCAGGGCCCTGATGCATCTTGAGATCGGCTCAGAGAAACACAGGCCACCTGCTTGAGGAAAGTGACCCACGTTTATTACGGAGCCAGGCAGCCCTCTGGTACCTCCTCGGCTCATCTTACCTGACTGAGGCCTGGTGATGGCGCTCTCGTACAGAGGAATTCCCTCCCCCACATTGTTGAAGGCCTTCAGTGTGATTACGTAGTGAGAACTGGGGTCTGAGGGGTAGAGGAAGGAGGTCGCAGCGATCAGACATGCTCCACTCTGCACTTCTTACAGACTCATTATCTTGACAAAGGAAGCCACTTAAAGACTTCTATTTGTTTTCTTTCTTTGATAATAAATTTTAAATGTAAATGAGCCCTAACAGCCTTTCATTTTTTTCACTGTATTAATTCAAGCAGTGGCAGCATAGTGTCCCACAACATGGCTGTGAGGAAATGCACCTTCAAGCACTGGAGCTGGACTGATTCAGTGCTATTATATGCTGATGCCTCATATCACTGCCCAGCTGGATACTGCTCCATTGGGTCACACTGAAAAGATCAGGGGTGATACTTTGTGGGGTTGTGCTGTGCTGTGCTGTGCTGGGCTGTGCTGTGCTGTGCTGGGCTGTGCTGGCTTGGCATTCGCTCTCACCCAGGCTCTCGATGCTGTAGTAACGCTGCTTGTGGTCCACTTTGATGGTTTGGGCGTGGGGGCTTCCGATGCCATAGCCAATGATGTAGCCGCGCACGACGATGTCCTGGTTTTCCGGGGGTGTCCAGCTGACCACGATGCTGTTGACCAGTGGCCGCACCTGCAGGGAGCTGGGAACGTCCGGTACCCGCGTCTCTGCAAAGAACGCGGAGCCACAAGGGAGAGACACAGGGAACGTGTCACCTGGCTGCACGCCGCTGAGTCAAGGCCCCGCATGCGCTGGGCAAACCCTCCCGCATGTTCAGAGGGACACCCGTCCTCTGTTCTGCTCCTGCTCAGATCTCGCATGCCGACCAGCTGCTCACCAAGCTAAGCGACCCTCTGCTGCCAAATTTACACTCTTTGTGAAATACAATCAGAACAATCCTGACACTGGAGCCAGGATCCGAGAGATAAAAACATTCCTCAGCGAACGACTGTTTACTGACAGCTTCTGTAGATCGGCCAATCAGTTACAAAGGAGCACAGGAATCAAAACTACACTTTCGTAACGTTGACTCTAAGTGAGTTATCAGATTTCTTTTGGGTGCTTTGGATAGGAAATATTTTCTTGATGCTATCAGCTCAGCTTTCTCGAAAACAAACATACCGTTAATCAATAAACTGTCATCTTAGGGCTTTCATTAACATGATTTATTAAAAAAAGTTTTTCTTTGGACAGATTATGCTTCCTACAAATACAAGATGAATGCTGATTTCCTATTAGTGCGTCCCACACACATACGGGGCTTATTTAGCTTCTTCTCCGATATGGAGAGTGCCTCATGTTACTCAGAACCCCGGAGCCCATCCTAGCCCTCTTACCATCCAGGTCACTCTTGAAGGTCTCCGCCGTGGCCCAGTCGGTGGCCGGGCCGGTTCCGTTCACCGTGACGGCAGTAACACGAAACGCGTACTCCGTGCTGCGCTCCAGGCCTGTAAAGGCGGCACGGAAAGACAGGAACTTCATCACCCAAAGTGCGTTCTCCATCATGCCCCGGCCTAGCTATCGCCCACCTTCTCTCCCTATCACCTCCTTCCTCTTTTCCCTCCCCCACCATTTAGGGTAATAAATTCACCATTCTCTAAAAAAAACAAAAAAAAAAAAACAGTAATCAGGGTGGGTGCGTTAACTGCCCCCGCTACCCCCAGACCCTGATAGCAGGAGCTCCAGAGACACCACCACCCCGAAACATCAAAACAGAATGAGGAACAGCACCCAAACCCTCTGAAGTTACTCCTGGGTCCTTCCAGCATCTGACACCCACCCAGCTCTCAGTCACACAGTCATCTGGAATTGATGTCTGCCATTTCAAATTATTTTTCAGACTACTGCTCGCTTCAGGATGCTCGCTTCGTATAATATTCATGGTAGTAAGAGAATATCTGTTATTCTGTCAAGAGATGGAAGACAGACTTCAAAAACATGAGAGCGGTTCAGGTTCTGCTAAAAACAGACTAAGTGACAGTAATAGCTAAAGATTCTGCTTTGGAGTAAAATGACTGTACTGGAGAGCTTGGTGTGGTCGTCATGGCATAAACTGGAACGCAGATCCTAGCGTCCGCCAGCGAGGATACCAGCAAGAGCGCCATTCAAAGGGTGATGGAGGCCGCTCGTCCTGCAGCGCGGTAATGTCGCCGTCTGCCCCCCCCCCCCCCCCCCGGCTCTGATACGTTCCCCTTATAACTCCCCACGGCGACCGCTGGAGAGAACAGCCGGCTCTGCTGGCAAAAGGGCTTTGAACAAGCAAACTACACCTCATTTGACACTAAACGTAATGAGCTGGCCTTTGAGCTTGTTGTTGTGCCCTGTGCTCCACAACTGCAAAAGCTAGCGAAGTGACAGGTGAAGCTGGCCTGCAGGCGAGTTCTCCTCCCAACTTTGAAAACGAGGCCGTCCCCGACTTTCACCAGCACTTGTAGAGTAGTCAAGCGACATGCCCCATGTCCTCCTGAAGCTTCCATCGTCCCTGTCCATCACATCACCCCGACACTCTGGGCTGGGGGGATTATGCTGACCATCGACAAGCTGGGGAGGGGGGAAGTGCTCACCATAGATGGCGGTGGGGGGGGGGTAGTTGAGTGCTCACCATCGATGAGCTGGAAGAGCTGGGTGCCTGTGGTGGTCTCTGCTACCTCACTCTTGCGGAGCCCTTTCCTGTAGCGGATCTTGTAGCCAATGATCTCCCCGTTTTGGGTTCCTGAGGGGGGCGGCTGCCACCTTACCATGATGCTCTGGGGGCAGCAAAGAACAGGAGGCATGACTTATGAAGAGAGGAGAACAGTCTGAGGCTCTGAGGAGAGACTGACTGACCTCCTATATAGCCAGCCTCTGGGCCTACCTGGGGTGATGTCACATATCAAACTGTGTCGCAAAGGCCAAAAAGGTGTCACAAAATAAGCTGTCATATAACCCACCTGGATGCCTGTCTTACAGCAGGGCTGATCATCATGACCAGCACGCACCGCATTTTTTTATAGTTGCAAATCCACCAATCACCACCTCAGAAGCAGACGCATGTGCAGAGTCTCTGGCCAATGGCATGGCACTGGCCCTATCCTGCCCCGCCCCCAATGGCGGATTCACACACCTCTCCCCAGGCAGACACGTGTTTATGCAGGCAGTGCTAACAAAGACCATCGAGGGAGCCATAAACCCGGGTGCAAGTAAATAAATGAATAATAAATGAGCCAGGCTGCTGCAAACGGCGCTCTCTGCAGGCAGGATTAATAAATGGAGGCGGGTCTTTAGCTGGAGGTCTGACAGCCCACTGCTGGAGACGGGAAACATCGTTAGAAAATATAATTAATGGTATATCTCTCTGCCAAGGGAATGTAACTTATTAAATCTGCCTAAGTGGGAACAATTACTTCATTTCCATGCCCCCCCACCACCAAAAAAAAATCCAGATTAAGCCATTAACATTTTTGCATTATTCACAAATCAAGGAAACACATTTAGCTGACTGCTTCAGATGGGGGACAGATGGGCAGGCAAAGAGGAGGTGGTGTGACAGAGGAGCAGCCTACGGTGTCCCCGCGAGGAGGAAGAAGAACCTCCTCACCACAGCACACCCCCCCCACAAACGGGGCGCGAGTCACGCATGGGGGGACAACCTCCATGTAAAATTTGACCTCAAAGCATCATAATATGAAATATTTTTTTTACACTGAATTCCAGCCAACATAAATGAGAAGATGATAAACGGTCCAGGTATAAGCATGGACCTTCTGCATAAGAGAGGCACTGTTACATCCAGAGAAATATAGAGGAGTACAACAGTCATTAAAACATACATATATAAAAGAGATACTAAAAATACACACCAAGGGTCTTCCTACCCACTGGCTATTAGTGGCCTAGCAAGAGGGATTCTACCAGTGAGCAGCGAGCCGCTGCTTCAACACACTGGAGCACCTCCTACCCAGCACTAGGAGGTCAGCGCCGGCAGCCCGTCTGGGGTGCAGATGGAAGGGGGGCCATTAAGAAGGCCGGACAGGCGCGACAGCGAGCGCGGCCGGAGAATAAATCCCCCGCGGGCGCGAGCAGTGAGCCATTTAAAGCTCAGTGAGATGTCCGGGGCAGGAATCTGACCACAGGAGAGGCGGGGAGAGACAGGGAGGGGGAGAGCGGCCAACCGGCCAGCAGGGGGCAGCCTGACTGTACCGGGGTTTGTGATTTTATTTCTAATTCCTTACCTTTGAGTTATGGACTTCCAGGGTGAGGTTCTGTGGAGGAGCACTCGGCACTGGGGAATTCGAAACAGAAGACTGTCAGTGAGGAGGAACACAGTGACACCCGCAGTACACAGGGCAGCAGCCGACCCACATCTCCACTGACCTACAGTGAGGAGTGCCGACACCCGCAGTACACAGGGCAGCAGCCGACCCACATCTCCACTGACCTACAGTGAGGAGTGCCGACACCCGCAGTA
>JAODLC010000007.1:763727-774799 GCA_026781145.1 Hippopotamyrus pictus
TTAAAAAGGACACTGAGAAGACGTGTTACAAATGGACAAAGGGGACCGGGGCACTGTTAAAAAGGACACTGAGAAGACGTGTTACAAATGGACAAAGGGGACCGGGGCACTGTTAAAAAGGACACTGAGAAGATGTGTTACAAATGGACAAAGGGGACCGGGGCACTGTTAAAAAGGACACTGAGAAGACGTGTTACAAATGGACAAAGAGGACGGGGGACATTTCAAAATCAGACACTGTAAAAATGGACAAAGAGGATGTGGGACAGTTTAAAATCAGACTGAGCCGACATGTTAAAAATGGACAAAGAAGACTGGGGGTAGAGTTAAAAAGCAGAAAGTGTAAAAATGGACAAAGGGGGGCAATTGAAAAGCAGACTGAGTGGACAAGATAAAAATGGACAAAGAAGATGGGGGCCGTTTAAAAAGAGCGCTGGATTCAAAGAAAGAATATGACTGCTGGTATGAGCACAAATAGGAGTGTCACATGTCAGGCACGTATGGAGACGCCTCGCTGCAGGGCCTCTGTTAACTCGCGGTGTGAATGCAGTGAAGCTCCTCTCCACTGACGGCACTGCGATCTGGACTCCTCATCGCTCTGCTATTCTATGGGTTACTGGCTCCTGGGTACAGGATATCAGCAGAACAATCAAAAGGACATTGGGAATTCCAATTCCCCTCCTGTCCATCACGCTCTCGAGCTTGTTGGGAGTGCTCTTCTCTGTGAGGCAGGTTGTGTGTAGAGGAGGGGGCCTCACCTTCGGGCTGGGTGGCCACCCACAGGGGGGCGGAGCTCTCCCCTGGCCCATTGCGGTTATGCGCCACCACGCGGAAAGAATACTTGGTGTCCGGCATCAGATTCTGAACAGTGACCTGGAGTTCACCAGGCCGGCTTGCATTCACGATCCGCTCTCTGGGGAACGACGAGGGAGACGTTTAAATCCAAACAGAGAAGTGAGAATACAGCCATGTACGCACCGTGCAAACACCATGCATGCACTGCACTGACACCATGCATGCACCACACCGTGCAGATACCATGCATACACCGTGCAGACACCGTGCATGCATCGCACTATGCATACACCGTGCATGCATCGCACCATGCAGACACCATGCATGCACCGCACCATGCAAACACCATGCATGCACCGCACTGACACCATGCTTCCACCACACCGTACAGATACCATGCATACACTGTGCAGATACCATGCATACACCGTGCAGATACCATGCATACACCATGCAGACATCATGCATCAGTCCTCTTCTGCTCCATCTACATGACTGTGCTTTGGTTTAAAACCAATGAAAGGTGAATATTCTATGCTTCCTGCATTTAATATGTTATTAATCTTCCTGTGCCCCGAAACCAGCAGGGCGCTTTGGTTAAACGGTTTAACTCATTATCCCCAATTATACCTCTTGACCACAATTAACCCAGCTGGTGAGTGACACCTGGACAGGGTTCAGATACAGAGGTTTAACAAAGCCTCTCACCAACTCTGCTGCTAAGTCACGGTAATCAGCCCGTGGGCGTTTACAGAGGGGCTGGGTGGCGGGACAGCGAGGCGGCCGCAGTGAGGGACACGCTAGGGTGGGGCTTACCTGCCGGTGCCCTCCAGGCTGTAGAAGACTGAGTAGGTGATGTTGTCCCCGTGCGGCTCGGCTGGGGGGCGCCAAGTCAGCTTGATGAAGCGGGTGGAGACCAGCGAGGCCACCACATCACGGGGGGCAGAGGGCGTGGGCCCTCCCCCAGGACCAGCGAAGCCTGGCGTTACACGGTCAGCAGTGGCACTAGTCAGTGAGGTGGAGGGGGGCGTAGGGAGAGCAACATCTTGGGGTACAAGGGGAGAGGGTAGGAGTGGGGGGGGGATGCAAAACGAAGGGGGAAAACAGAAAAAAAAAGACGTAACAAAAAGGCAGCCAGGACAAAACAATACAAAAAAAAACAAAAAACAATGATGGAATCATCACACAGCAAGAAACAAAAGCTGCATGTGGGGGGGGGGCATGCAGGACTGCCCCCTCGCAGGGGGGCAGCAGCTACAGAACACGGCAGGCCGGCATAGCGCTGTACACTCTGCACACAAGGACTCCTCCTTCCACCGGCAGACAGGTCCCCCCCAGCCTCTGGTTCATACCGCAACCCCCCCCCCCAAAGCACTAATGGTATTCCTGCCCAGCATTATGCCATTTCTAAGCATAGCTTTTTTGGCCCCAACTTGCTCTCTAATTGCCTGTGATATTCCACTGGATGCTCAGTTGATAGGTAGCTCTGAGAAGCACCCCCCTTCCTGCCCAAAAAAAAAAACCATGCAGACCTCATTTAACCAAGACATAAAGTACGCAAGCAAGCGAGCGTGTGCCAGACACTGGGCTTTACATCCATAAAACAGGTACAACACCTCAGCAGCCAGCATCTATAGGACTCAATTAGGGGCCCTTTCCGTATGTCTCGCGCTTACGGGAAGAGCTCCTAAACGAGGCCTTTTTCCACACACATACTCAGGGAATCTTTCATGCTACCCTGGGCACGCTAACCTCTGGTCTTGAAGAATTAAGCTCCAGGAATCTGCAGGAGGTTCACCCTGACCGGGACCTGCCCCTTCCTTTAATGAGTGAATCACACGGCTTAGAGGCAAATGGGGTGAAGGCGAGAGGCGGGGAGCAGAGGCGGGGAGTGGAGGCAGGGAGCATAGGCGGGGAGCAGAGGCGGGAAGCGGAGGCAGGGAAAGAAGTGGGGAGCAGAGGCGGGGAGTGGAGGCAGGGAGCAGAGGCAGGGAGGGCCGACTGACAAGTGAAAGCTTAAAGGCAGCCGCAGCCGCCTCCTCTGACCCCTGATCGCCCCCTTGTGGTTCCTGCACATGCTCATGTGCCTCACACGGGACGACCCTCCCCCCGAGCCTCCACTGTGCAGCTGCAGGAAGCATGAACTCATTATGCAGTGGTGGACTAGCAGGATGATGTGTCTGACATGCAGTGTTACTCAAAAGGATGCAAAAAAGAAGAAGAGCAGCGCGGAGTGGACAGGAAGGGCAGTGTGCAACAAGAGCAGCGCGTGGGAAATGCCCATGGACACATCAGCAAACGTAGGGAATGCAGTAAACAAAAAAAACACTCCACATTCAAAATAAGGTGGTGTTTTCCCCCCATCAGGAATGAGCAAGGGAACCAGGGTGACGACAGCGGAAAGTCCAACACTCAAGCTTTAGGTACAGTTTCACAGGAAAGAAAATCATTAAACCGACAGAATGAAGTTCCAAAAATAGAGGGAGCGAAAAAACACATCCAACCGCAGGAAAAGTGTCGCATTGTTTAATGCAGCAGTATTGTATTAACTGGCACAGCATCACAAACCCACCCCCCCCCATCACTGCATGCATGACTCTAAAGTCACAACTCTCCCTGGGCTGTGAAGTGAGCAGCTTGGGAAGTGGATGTAAGAGGTAGGGGGAGGCTTCCCCTTTGCTCTGGGAAGACCCTGCAGTGAGCCCACACTCCTGGAGGGGTTCCCCACAGTGCCCTGCCTGCTTTCAGCCACCACTCATCCAGGAGCCTGTAAACCCCTGAGCCCCACAAAGGCCAACACACAAACGCTTCCTGGCTCTGTGGTGATTCCCTCAGCAAGCCCACCTCTGTCATTGCCAGGATTATACAATCACCTTACAAGGCCAGTTCCAATATTTTGACCACTAAATTATTCAGTTCCTGTCGAGCGTATGGTCTGTCTTGGTATGTATCGCGTGAGTGGCTCTTTCTGTCATGCTGATGTCTCTGGGTGATGCGGAGAGATCAGGGTAATGAGTCTTTATACTTGACCGAACGAGATCGAACCGCCATCGATGGAACCGCTCAGAAAATGATGTTTCAATGAATAAACCATCTCCAGCAAGCTGCCTGCTCATCTTCTCTGTAATTGCTCCCCACCCCAGGAAAAATGACTTCAAAGAGCACCACAGCATCACAGACCCCTGAGGAATGGGCAGTCTGCGTGTATACAATGACCTCCGATGCCAAGATCAATAACCGATATAAACCAGAGCGAGCGATCAATAATTCATTAGATCCATAATGAATCTGAGTAGGACAGCCAGGCTTCCCCAGCCAGCTCACCGCAGAGTACGGAACGCTTTCGAGAGACGGTTATGGAACAGTACCTACAGATAAACGGGAAACGGTTAGTGTCTCGCAGCCGACGTTTCTCATTAACTGTGGTGCCGGGTAATTGGGGCAGGAGGGTAATGGCTTGGGGTTTATCTGGATAGCGTTCCTAATTCCTGAGCCCTGGAAAACATCTTGGACATTCGAGATGCAAATCAGTGAAATAGCTTTTCCAAACATATTCAAGAGAGGGGAAAAAAGTAATTACACCACCATCTGAACTCATCATTACTGCACGTCAGTCAGCCATGGAAGCGCAATAATATTTTATATCCTTCATTTAATTCTCACTCATCTTTAAAAAACAGATATTAAGTTATTAACATATTGCAGGCGGGAAAAATCAAGATTTAGGCAACACAGAGCCTTTGATAAGTGAAAGCACTATATGAATATTAAATGAGATTAATTATTAAACAGGCAGTCATGACACAGTCTTCAATAAGACATAGAGAAGCTAGCACTACTCCGGGGACTGAATACACACACAGATACTCAGACACATAAACATGCAGACACGCACACACACGCGCACACGCGCACACACACGCATGCATGCACACCCGGGCGCTCCCTGCCCCCCTAACTCCAGTACTCTGGCTACCAGAAGGTGTAGAAGTCACGTGGGCCCACAGGCTGCACCATACACCTCCCTAATTCACCCACAAGAGATCCATGTCAAGGAAGCCATTAACGAATCCTGACTTACTGTGACTACCACCTAGTGCAGCTCCACACAGCTAGCTCTCAGGTGGGGGGGGGAGGGGGGGGGAGAGTACTCACCTTCAAGACTAGACTTCCAAAGTAACCTGCACACAAGGGTCGACTGAAACTGCGCAGGCCTGCTTGGTGCGCATCCCCCGTGAGAAATTAGCCAGACTCCATGTAACTGGTTTAATTAACTCAGAATGTATCAACTGCCACAGCCTGGCCCTCCGGGGTCTGCAAACTGCTCCCTGCCCCCCAGAGGGAGTGACCAGCAATGACACGTTAAGAGGGCGCACCCACACGGCCATAGCGACGTCTGATAGTGCCCCGCCCAGAGCCATTCAGCAGCTAACTCTGGGATTGCTGCAGACAGACGTTAAAATTAACACATAAATATTCCCACTTTTGATTCTAAAACGCAGCCTTGTCTAATTCTCCCTGGAGCGTGAAAGCATAATGCCGAAAACAGCTTTTGCACTCATTTGCACTTGCTGTTTTCCTTCTTTTTTTGACTAGGATGCACAAATGTAACAAAGACATGAAAGCAGAGGGAGTCCTTTGTGTTTCCGAGGCTCAGAAGACAACGACAATCATTTAAAAGGGAGACCGCGCCAGGCAGTTCCAGGTACCCCGCACAGCTGCTGAATGGCGTGACTCTCAAAGTGAGTCACTACTCTCCAGATGCAGGAACCTCAATTTTCCACAGAGGGTTCAATTCACACAATCAAAAACAACAGCGATACCAACATGCCCCTTCTGAATAAGCCCTTTATATAGAACATTAAAGAACCTTCATTAAATGCGATTTCCCTATCAGCCCAAGATAACAGCCCTGGCTCCCAAATTCGGCTTGTACAACCAAAATGCGCTTAAACCGCCTGCAGCGTGACCCCAAACTGCTGCTTTAGTTCATTTAGCGCATGAGCATCATGCATGAGTGTTGCTACGATCCGCAGACCAACACTCCGCAGAGAAACGGGGCACATTTACACGCGGGGGAAAGCGCTCAAATATCCGGGGCTGCCCTACACTCCGCAGAAAGTATGCCCTACACATACTTTCCTTAAACTGGTGAAGGCCATGTCCAGAAGGTCTTGAGTTCTAATCCCACGCCTGGCTGACCGATTCTATCACCGTTAGCTGTTTGAGCATGGGGCCCTGCTGACTGACCCTGCTCTCTAATCCACAGCTGTACTTCACTTTGGAGATAAGCATCAGCCAAACAGACGTAACGTGACATTCCCGGGAGCAGGGGTGGGGGCAGGGGGCACAAGCCCCAAGTAAAGGAGCCAACGCGGGAGGCAGAGGGTGGCTGTGGGCCCTAGTCAACGCTACCTGGGATTTTTCAGGCATATGCAGAGAAAAATCCCAGCGTTCCCATCAACTATGAAGCAGGTAAGTAATCAATGGAACGAATGTTAAAACGGCAAGCAACGCAGGACAGAAGAAGCCACTAATACTAATAAAAACATAAATAAGAAATTAACGTAAAAATACAGACACTTATTGGCGCAGCAGCAAAATACAAATGCATAGTTCTGCACTGCACTGCATAGATTTGTATAAGACACACAGACACACTGCGGCCCTTCCCAGCATGCAGCACAGAGACAGGCTCCTGTCAGAGGGGAGGACAGAGGAGAAGAGGGGGAGGGGCTGGGCCAGGTCCCGCCCACTAAGGCATGCCAAAGGGGAGACAGCCGGTGAGGCCAGCGGGGGAACAAGCTGGAGGCAGTGGACACCGGCATCGGACAGGTGGCTCTGCGGAAGGGTAGGGGGAGGTGGCTGGGGGCTGGGGGGCAGATGGCAGAGGCACCCTGGTTATGGGAGGAGGGCTCCCAACACGAAACCGCCACTGATGCACCATCAATTAGCACGTTGGCAAAAAAGCTTAACACCATTCCGAGGTTTCTCTCACAAATTAAGTTTGCCCCCCCCCCACCAACCCGCACTGAAATTTAAACTAAACCATCTCTACCTTAACAATGAAAACAAAGCAGCCCGAAATATCAAAAAATCTATTTACATCTTGGTTTATTAGGGGGAGCGGTCTGCCCGTCGGCACGCAAACAAGCCATTTACGAGCCTCCATCGGAGAGGAAAGGCGTAGGCGAAGCAGCCGTCTACCGGGCGTGAGACTGAGGGCTGCGGCAGACCAGCTGCAAGCGAGTGGCGCAAAGGGGCGGAGCCTCTGAATGCGCGCGAGCTAGGGGGCAGCAGCGAGCCAGCTGGCTGCCGGGGGTCCCATTCCGTGCGTGAGACGCATTTATGTCCCGTGTGGAAGTGGGCCGTGGAGCGGTGCCACCATCTGCAGGCGCAGCGAGGGCCGTGACACCTGGGTGGGGGGGACACGCCAGTCGTCTCTCACGCCTCAGAAAGCACGTCTGTACCGAGAAAAAGCGTAAACCCGCAACAAGCTGCCCAAAAAATATCAATATATATTTATTTAGCTCTCTGCTCTATTTCACACATTTTGGTATGTTTTAATTATAGAGCATTTAAAACATTATTAGGGCTGCACGATATCACATCGCAATTATGTGCTGCACGATATCACATCGCAATTATGTGCTGCACGTGCAACCATCACCAGGGCTTTAGCTGACAGGTGTAAACATTTGTCCGGATACAAACATTTATTTTTGCCCATAATTTGGTAAGCAGATTAGTAGTGTGCCTACATACTGTGACAAAGTTATTAATCTGTACATGTAAATTCAGTGTATCCTTATGTTTAATAAACGTGTCTGACTTTGAACTGCATAAGTACCATCACACCGCCGACGTCTTTTTATCTTGTTTATCCACAAGATCTCCTCTTTTAAAAGATGTTGTGGCTGCTCGTCTTCACCGCGACTTCAGTGCTTATCGCTTCCATGATTTACCAAAACAGCAGCATGTGGTTCCCCTAACTGAATTTAATAAGCCTAAGAACATGCTGAAGTGATGCAGATTACTAACTTTTGGCTGTCGCAATATACATCAGGCCATTCTCCTGAGTTGATGGCCGCTCCCTATGATCTAACCTCCACCCCCAAAACACCGATGCTGTCCTTGCATTTTACAGTCTTCATAAGATGAGGAAGCAGCCTGACCATAGAGCCTGGCAGCCACAGTCAGCGTGCGATCATGTTACCCACTCAAATGCCCCGCAGTCTGGCTTCCAACACATAAAATACAACACCAAATAACATTTTTAAATCGATGCAGAATAAGAGTCAAAATTTAATCCACGAAGGCCCAATGTAGCAGGCAAACAAATATGTATCCCTAGAGAGGGTTTACGGAAGGTTTCAGCGACCCACCCTGAAACGGCCGAAATGGCAGGATTGTGTTTCTGGTCTGTGGTGAACTTTAATTTTCCTGTAATAAACACCACAGAAGCGATGAGTCTCCCAAGGATTTCTGTACTGCATTCAAATGACCTTGAGGAATTCTTCCCAAACTCGCCACTAAAAGCTGAGTCACTCCCTAAGAATAATCCTCTCAGTGAGACTCTCACATATTTATCGCGTTACGCATTTCTCTCCACTGGAATACTTGAGGGGTTCCCAAAGAGGACGTTCTCCTTCCGACGCAAGGCGGTTGAGAATCGGACCTTTTGTGCTGCTTGGTTGTGTCTGACTGGTCACACGTGAGAGCTGGAACATCAAAGGGGCCACAGGCCTGGCAGATCCCAAACGCCCCTCCCCCCACACCTACCAGGCTCCAGGATGATGAGCTGCGCGCTTGCCTGGATGTTGCCAGCATCGTTCTCAGCCAGGCACTGGTAAAAACCCTCGTCTGACTTCACTAGCCCAAGGACCTGCAGGTTGTGCTCCTTCTGTTGGGCGATGGGGCAAATAAGGGTTTCTCAGGGCAACTGGGGTACATGGATATCAGCCATATCAGTCCAAAGGTAAAAACTGTCTATAAGGGCTCTCTGGCTAGGTAGCTACATCTGACGCCACTCGTAGCCTTCAGCTCGTGCATATGTATCTAGCTGATTAAACCACGGTGAAGCTGTTCCTCCAGGCACATAATAAGGTCCAAAGCAGGGTGGCAATTAGGTGGAGTCAGCACGAGCCAATCAATCATCCTTCCGGAATATGGCGAGCGGCAGTAATTATCAGAGCGGGATGTGCGGACGCTGCCGGGCCCGGAGAAAGGTCAGGTGCAGCTCAGGCGATTAGCCAAGCAAACAGCCGAGGAGGCCCTCATGGGACCTTGTGTGTCCTGACAGCATCATTTCATCCAGGAGCTCATCAGCCAGCTAACTTCACACGGCACCAACAAGCAGAGCCACCGGCAGGGGGGCTGACTGGGTACGCTAAGCGGGCACCTTAACTGGCAGTCAAAAGCGGGTCGAGGAAGAACCTGCGAAAGGGCGGAGCTCAGAACACCCACCACAATTTTGAAGTAGTCGCTGGGAATGACGGCGTCTCCGTTTTTCACCCACTTGACGGTGGGGGGGGGGGAGCCGGCGACCTCGCACTCGAAGACGATGTCCATGGACTCGTGGGCGTACAGGTTGGTTGGTCTCTTCAGAAACTGGGGCGGAACTGGGAAAAGGGAGGCAAAAGGAGGGGGGGAGGTCACACTCGACTTCCACGGCCAGGAGATGCCCATTATAACAGAGCGAATGGAGCAGCAGGGTGACTGCAGAAGGTTCACAAAGCAGAGGTACCTTCCCAAAAACACTCACATCGGTTACGGTTGATTAATCAAAAGACTCCACAATTAGTTTAAGAGCCTGCTGAATAAATTTACAAAACATTATCATTTCAGGCCACCTGATGGGTGACAACAAGAAACATTTCACATTCATTTACAATTACAGATTGTCCAAGTACCTCCCTTCTGCACTCTGGCCCTGAAATGCTTAGCGCCAGTATAGCCTATGAGATATTTATAGTAAGAACTGCAAAGACCAGTCTGATCGTGAAAGGCAGCTTGGGGGGGGGGCTTGTTTGATCTTCATTAATGCTATGTTCAAGGCCTTTTGCAAAGACTTGAGCGTGCTAAGTGTGGGGCCCCTTTGGCACGACGTACCCAGGGCGGGGGGTAATAGCACTCCTCTCCGGTGGTGCCAATGACATGCACCATTTCGACCCCCAATGAGAACCATGGCTAAATACAGCCAGAGTCAGAATGACCAGGAGCTGAGGGGCAGGCCAAAAAAGCCTGGGCGCCCTGCGGGGTCCTAAGGAGGGACAACCAGAGGCGCCCTGCAGGGTCCTGAGGAGGGACAACCAGAGGCGCCCTGCGGGGTCCTAAGGAGGGACAACAAGAGGCACCCTGCAGGGTCCTGAGGAGGGACAACCAGAGGCGCCCTGCGGGGTCCTAAGGAGGGACAACCAGAGGCGCCCTGCGGGGTCCTGAGAATGGACAGCCAGGGGCGCCCTGCGGGGTCCTGAGGAGGAGCAGCCAGGTTCCTGGGGGGCAGGATGAAACCTGTAACTTCAGGCATCACTGAGTGAGGGTGAGCAGGAGAGAGGCCTAGGCATTAAGGTGGACCGGCCTTTCCTGAGTGTGGTCATGAGTGCATCACTGATTCCACTACAATCATCCATCCATCCATCCATTTTCCAACCCGCTTATCCCACTGTGTCGCGGGGGGTCCGGAGCCTATCCCGAAAGCAATGGGCAGGAGGCAGGGAACAACCCTGGGCAGGGGGCCAGCCCATCGCAGCCACTATAATCACTGATTCCAGTAAGTGCTTTGGGTTTGAGTAGGGTGCTATAGAGAAATCAACTGAAATGAATTCAAATATCAGCATCAAATTTCATGTCATTCTTTAAACATAACACCACCAAACAACTCAAAAGAGCAACACAATATTGACAAAGAGAATAAAAAAAAAACATGCACAATAAATCTTAATACATGATACCCATTTGTTATACATGTTATATAACAGACATTTTACAGCTTGGACAACACAGCAGGCTACACGACTGCTAGCGTTTTCAAATTCATTTCACAACAAAAAACAAGTTGTGAACTGCATTAGCAAACACTAAATATTTTGAGAATCAAAACAATAATTAAATATTACTTTCTATTTTTGTAGCTATCTGTGTCAAATATGAGCTTCATGATCTAGCGAGAAACAAATGAATTTCAAGACAAATGCGAATTAAAAACCACGTCCCTCCGACCTCCATCTCCATATCCTGGGCAGCTGCATTCTCTACCCAGCTGCATTCTCTACCCA
>JAODLC010000007.1:785011-795434 GCA_026781145.1 Hippopotamyrus pictus
GCAGAGGGAGGTCCTCGCCAAGCACAGCATTAACCTGCTGCAGAGGGAGGTCCTCGCCAAGCACAGCATTAACCTGCAGCACCGCCTCTCAGGGCTGGAGGTGGGTGAAAAAGCCATCAAACCTTGGACGGTGAGTTCGGCCTGCGCCTGGATGGTCTCATTGCTGCCGTCTGCCAGGCAGGTGTACGTCCCCGCGTCGCCTTCCGTCAGGTTGGAGATCTGCAGACTGCTCCCGCCCACCACTTCAAAGCGCTCCTCTCTGTGACAGAGAAAAGCACCTTAACACCCCCATACAGACTGCCGCCACGCTCAGGGACACTGCGAATATAAAACGGCATCTGCTGAACTCTGAGAAGGTCTCTTATGATGGGTCAGTGGTATTTATGGTCTATTACCTGATGTTAAGTGCTCACTGCAGAGAATGGCACCACAGAACAGAATTAATCTGAGCCATTTACTGTGTATAGATTGCTGAAAAAAGGGCTTATTTCCAGTAAAGGAAGATTAAATCCATTGGAATGATGGAGTCTGAGTGAGGAAATGCAGAAGCAGAGAGGAGGAGGCTAGGGAAGAAGAAGAGGAAGAGAAAAATGAAGAGGAGCGAAAGGAAGGAGGACAGATGACAGATGTGGAAGCCGGCTGGGTGAACCCCCCCATGTGGGTTGGACATGCAGCAGCCCCCGTGTTTGGCCCATTTCAGCGACATGCTCCGGGTGCGAGGGCACACAGAGGAACCATAACCCACGAACCCAAAGCACTGCGTTACGTAACAAACTGCACCTAAAACACTCAGCTGTATGATCAGTAAAAGGCTGCGACAGAAATGTAACCCTACCTAAGACAAAGCACATCACAGACAAACACGCGTGGTGGTTTCACTGTAACACGCAGGCAAACTGACCCCTAGAGCCAGTCGCCATTATGAGGCCCACACAGAAGTGCAAAAGAGTCCCCTCTGCATACACCCCCTGCCCCCCCCCCACCCCGCCTTCACCTGAGCCAGCTGTGCCTGATCGCCGGCTCGGGACCGAGGTCGGAGCCCCCCCCGCACGGGCCTTTTGGCGACAGACGGGAACATCGCCCCGCTGACCTCACCATACCTAGAACACACTTGTCCCCCAGCACCTCATCGCCGGTAAACAGAACCCCTTCAGGAACCGGCAGACTGTGCAAAGAGCAAACAGAGCTTCACACTTCATGGACTTTATATCCCCCCCTCAATTCCGCTGATATGCTTTAAAATTGGCCTCAGGCATTAATATGGCAGTTATTATAAAAACGATTTCACATTGTGCTATCACCTCTATTTCTGCACGCTTACAAAGGTCACACCTGGGGGAGGGGGGGCTGATCTGCTTTAACTTGTCTTTGCTCCTCCCGACAGGGGAGGGCCACCTTACCGGCAGCAGTTTTCCCTCACGGCCTCCGGATATCCACCCCCTCTGTATTTTGCCCCCCCCCCCATGATGATGCTTAAACAGCTGTCATCTGTCTTCCTTCTTCCCCCTCATTTTATAACCCCACTTCGACTACTATACTCAAATTACCCCCCCTTCCATCCCAGTGTCACATGATTCTGTTCACCATCTGGCCCAGACCAATGGCAGCTATTCCGGCAGATTCTGGGGCAGATCCTGTTAAGTCTAGAAACGTATGTTAAATTCAGCCAGAAAACGTCCCCATGACACGACTGGCCCAAAGAGCAAAACATGTCAGTGAACCCAATCGAGAGAACCCTAAACAGACAGAACCACACAACAGCACCATGTGATGGGATTATCAACCGCCTACATCACTTATTTGAAGACTGGAAAGCGAGACTACAAAACTCATTATCTCTCCCGCAACGGAAACAGGTGAGAATGAAGAGATTAGAAAGCGCATTAAACAAAGGAGCAGAAGGGGCTGATTACCTCCGGATTTACAGGCTGTCGAGGATCCATCCCCAGCAGAGTTGAGGCAGGAGCGAGAAGTTTACACCGTTTGGTGCTTCACACAGCTACGGAATTACGGGACTGGAGAACATCGCCTTGGTCAATCCTCTGGTCTAAATTAACTCCCACTTTAGAGCAGAAAGGTCTGCGGTATCCATGATGAGCATGGCCTGGATCTGACTGGTACCAGCACCACAGTGGCCTCTCAGATATAGGATCAGATCAGATCCAGCGGCACGGAACCGACGATGAGCCCAGTCCAGCGCAGACACAGGCGCACCTGCTCCATCCGGGGCTGCAAACATATAGCAAGGACAGTCTGGCTGTTTGCAACGACGACGTCGCACCTCAAACGCTGCTTCCATGTCACCGCGGTAATATGCAAACCTGGCTTAGCACTTCCAGGATTATACTGTATTATTGTATTATTTGCCAACAGAGTATTTTTAGACTGATAGTATTCTTAGCCAGGTTCTGCTGAACCACTATGAGAGTGTTTTCACTGATGAGACTTCGAAGCACTTATGTAAGTCGCTCTGGCTAAGGGCGTCTGCCAAATGCCGTAAATGTAAATGTAAATGCAATAAAGCACAACGTGCACCTGGCAACAAAGTCAATTTTGAGGTCATCGGTTCAAGACCCTGCATATATCCTGAAATGATTTGCCCAGTAATCTGAAATCACCCTTGGCGAATGGTACATTACCATTAAACTGCCCGATAAAATAAACAGGGAAACTTTTCACCGTAAGTTGGTGAAATGTTTAAAACTGTAAGCTGCCACAGGGGATATAAGCATCTGCAAACCGATTCCAAAGGAGTCTGCTGGGAGATCTTCAGCATTATCCACGATGGCAACTCCCAGAACCGCTCAGAAAGCATTTCGAAGTCTCGCCTTTGACTGCATCTTCTGCCATTCTCATTCTTAGGCTGGTTGAGCTAGCCATCCACTTAGTTACCTTCAACTTAGTTTCTAATGTGGTCATTCACATAAACGCTTGACTCCATGAATCCCCAGGCCACACACCGATGCAGAAACATCGGCCGGCACGCTCTGCTCTCCCGAAAGCCACCGGAGTATCTGCCCGCCGATGCATTCCTCTGTGGAATCACGCCCGTGTCCAAAAACATCCAGGAGTAACATGAGATCTCAGCGCTGCTCTGCCTCAAACGCGACGTGCTTGTGAGGTCACCAAAAACTCCTGCTGGTTTTCATAAAAAAGCAGAATAAATCAGTATAGACTGCTTATGAACTATGGATGGGAGGAGAAAACAGAGGTTGCAGAAAAACGTACGCAACCTCACTGTGCCCCTGTCAAAAAGCCGATACATACTTGTACACATCTTTTATTTTCTAGTTTATTTCGTGGTTCAGTTAATTCAATGGTTAATATCAGATACCCAATATACGCAGCGTGTGGCTCAGTGGGCTAAGGCTCTGTCCCTGTGCTCGGAAGGTCGTCGGTTTGAGCCCGGCCCTCGGCACATCTGCGGGTCCGTGAGCAAGGCCCTTAACCTCCAGCTTCCGTGGTCCTGATGCAGGTGGCTGCCCTTCGCAGACACAGCCTGCTCCCACATGCCTTATTGTTTCAGCATCGTCGGCACAGCTTTGTCTGCTGGCATCTCGTGGCAACACCACCAACTTATTTCACACACACTTTTGGCAGTAGTTTATTTTTTTGGTTTATAAATATTGCAGTATTACTTTGGGAAATTTCACATATCGTGTTGTGATACCACAATGTGACACGCACAGGACGCATAGTGTGATTGTTAGGGTTCCCAGGCATGGAACACAGACACAACATCAATGATGCGACCTGCACACGCATGCACACATGTACACTATACATCAAGTGGACACGGAAGGAACGGAGCAGGTAGGCCGTACAGAGAGGGCAGGCCGTACAAAGCGGGCAGGCACACGCGCACACACACACACACACACACACACACAGACATCCATACAGCGCACACACGCGCACACACACACACACACACACACACAAGTTGGTTTTCCTAACTAAATGGGGACCATCCATTCATTTCTATGGGAAAAACCCTAATCCCAGTCACGACACCCTTAACCCCTACCCATCCCTAACCTTAACCATAAGTAACCAACCCAAATACAAGACTTTTGGCATTTTTACTTTTTTGATTGCATTCACAGATTTTTTTTATAAAACTGAAGTTATCCAAATGAGGACCTCAAAAGATGTCCCCAAAAGTAGAGAAATTTCAGGTTTTACTACACTTTGGGGATAATTTGATCCTCAAATGTGATCTATGCAAACCCACAAACCCACACACACACACAGACACATACACTCCAGTGGAAATAAAACAGATGAGTCATGTTTTCTCCACCCTAAGCACTCAAGGATTCACTTAATTAAGCGCCAGATCAACGGACAGTTTAGGATGTCGACAGTGACAGGCCACACAGTGGGCTTACAAATAAAAGCGTTTCCATGGCAATGGGAAGCCCACCTGCTAGCCATTAATACCGCCTCCCCAGATGCAATCGCACGCGAACAGGATGCCGGCAGCTCTCTGGGGCCAAGGCAGCAGGAAGCGGCCCCACCCCCGGCCTCTGGCCACCGACACTCCTTCCAGGGCCGCCTGTACCCGCCCCCCTGCCCCCCACCTGAGCAGCGCATACACCTGTCTGCAAGGAGTCCATCTTTTATTTACAGTTGGGATGGAACAAGTAAAGTACCCTGCCTAACGTTTATAAACAGCATTTCCCAGAATACTCACACGGCTGCCCCCCCCCCCCCCCACTCTCAAGTCTCAAGATAGCTGTCAGGCTGCTCCTTCAGGGTGAAAACCTAATATCCTCTCTGCATCGATAATTAAAGGATCCCATCCCAGAAAAAAACCCAGTTCTGGTTTCTGATGAGACTCTGATTGAGCCCCCCTCCCAAACCCCTCCACCATGAACCACTTCCATTCTGCATTCTTCACTCCTACTTGAAACTCAAATTTACAAAAAGACCATAAATTTTACACGGAATAACTGCAGGCCGTCTACGGCGGGAATTCACCATTAATCTTGTTAACATGACCACTGCAGAGAGTGCAATAAGGGGCTTTGACGGATTTCACTAAATGAATTTTAAAAATCTGCCATCTCCCGCCCGTGTTTTTCAAATGGCCGATATCCAAGCTTGTTTAAACTGCATTTGTCAAGAGTATATGGGGGAGGGGGAGAAGGAACGGCCTGTCTAAGCTCAAATACTGAGCCTCCACTTCGATTCCAATCTCCAAATTAATGGAGCAGGGAGAGAGTGGTGTGCATGAGGCACGGAGCAGGGCAGGGGGGCTGTAATCAGTGCCCGCTCAGGCGGAGGGGGGGAGACGCGAGCCAGAGTGTGGGAGGGGCCGATGGGTGCAGGGAGTCAGAGGACAGAAGGCACTGCAGTTGGCCACGCTGCAGACGCAGAGGGAGGTCAGACGTTAGCATGACAACGGCAACCTTAAGTAAACGCGGGGCAGGTGATGCACTGGAAAGGCGTATCCGGCCACTGCAAAGCCAGGACAGCAAAACACCGCTCAGGGGAGTGAAAATGGCTCCAACCGCAGGCACTGATAGAGCTGTCAGGAGCCGGGGCCCAGTGGGACACCGCCGCCGCCGCCCCCCCACCCCCAATGGAGCTAGCGACAATGAGAGCAGAGGAAAGGGAGTATCCAGTGCAAAGCCACACTGTCCCCTGCCTGGGTAGCGTTCCAAGCCACAGTAAGACTACAAATGCTACGGACAGAGAAATTCGGGACAGCAAATGCAGGTGGTTTGATGTCAAGGCCTCTCTGATTTAACAGCACCACTATGTCAGAGTTACGGGCCCTAAAACACGACGGCACACGGGTGCCTGCCTTCACTGCCATGGCAGTATGTTCAGGCAATCGAGAGCCCTGAAATATCTGCCCACGCGGGAACCGAGATCAACACGTGCCGCCCAAATCTCACTCCAGGTGGGACGGCCAGTGACGGCCAGCGAGCCCGGAGTCGAGGTATGCTGAGGAAGAGGAGGAGGAGGGTAGCCAAAACTCATTATATTTTACTGAAAACTGGAGACAAATGAAAGCATAATCGTGGTTTGATGAGCAGGAAGCGTTATAGACGATGGAACCTGCACGGCGGAGGTGGAGCACTGAGGTTGGTCTGGGTCCACACTGGCCTGTCCAGGCGGACGATCCCCAGGCTCGTCTAACACCCGAATTAATCGGAAGCTGACATTAAGCGACAAGATTTCACCCTCCCCACTGAAATGGACTTTTAAACATAAGCTGCCCAAGTAGCACATATGCGCCCCCGTTCACTCCTGCCAGGAGACTGCTACGGCGAGGACTAAGCCACCCCACCCACCTCACAATCCGCCCCCTCCCGTGTCCCTTTCTGGTGCTTTAACACGAGCTCCGGAAGCCACCTGCTAGGATCACGTGGCGGATTCCCGGGAAGCGGGCAGCTCCCTGAAGCACGCTTCATGCCCGTCACACGTCCACGAGGGCGCTTCCCGGGCCGCGTCTCCGGCTCCGAGCGGCTCGCTTCCGCCGCTCCCCGCTAATTAGCGCCTCCCTACAGACCTCCCCTATCTGCCCCTCATCATCACTCTAATTACGGCTGGACCGCTCTCATCCTCTGCGAAGCGCCGCTTGGCGGGGCCTGTGGAGCGCAGGGGGCGGCCGTGCGGCCCCCGTCTGCCGGAGCCTCTCGCTGTCACCGTTACCGCAGGACGTGCCATGAAATGAGGGCTGTGCGTGCAAGAGAATTACTCGCCGCTAAAGGGGGGGGGGGCTACCCTCATTAGTGAAGCACACCTTCTTTAATTAACAAAGTTACCAAAGACTCTTGCCCAGGAGAAACGGAGATTCGGGGCATTGAACAGACAAAATAATTATATAACATAATAATTAATATAACAAAGCAAATTTAATCTGCAATACAACCCTATTACTCCCTGCAGCCGCTGCGCATAATTATGCAGAACCCAGGCTGCTTTGGGATGGGGGAGGGGGTTGGGTTGGGTTTGGGGACACCCCCAGGCGAGAGGAAGGAGTGTCCGGCCGCTCGCCGCTCTCACCCGTTTGCGATGGGCCGCTCTCCCAGCATCCAGCGCATGTAGGGCGTGGGGTATCCCGCGGCGACGCAGGCCAGGAGCACGCCGTCCCCCGCGCTCCTGGTGACAGACTGCGGCTGCCGCAGAAACACCACCTTCCGCTCAGCTGCCGTCTCTGCAGGCAGAAAGAAAAGGGCGTAATGTAGCCGAGTGCAGAAGGATTCATACGGGTGAGAAAGAGCCAATAAAAGGGCTCTCTGGTCCTGGTGGCCGGCGGGTGATCCGGGGCAGCGCCGTTTACTCTGATCTACTTCAGCGTCTCGGCGTGGAGCGATTACCACAAATACCTCAAAGATGTTGTCGCCTCGCTACAAAAATGACACATTAATCTAGCTCCTGACTTTGCCATCACCAAGAGCGCAAAATGTGTACTTTTTTATTAATATAAAATCCTGCTCTTACGCTGAGCTCTGATTATTTCCTGTTCATGAAGAAGCTCCAAAAATAAGATGGCGCCAGGGATCTGCTCAAAGCGTGGCATCCATTTCAATGACACAACAAAAAGTTACCCGGTTAAACCACGAACTGGTGTGAAGGTGCCCAGACACCCCCAGGGACACTATGGGCCTAAATCAGAAGAAAGCGGAGCGGTACCTGGAAGGACCTGCAGCTCTGCCTCTTCGCTGACCTTAGCCGGGCCAACGTTCTCCACCACGCAGCGGTAGAGGCCGGCGTCGGCCCGCGAGGCATTGCTGACCACCAGGGCCCCGCTGGGGAGCTGGATCAGCCGCCCATCCAGGGCCACACGCTCCCTGTTGCGCTCCCAGCGGACAAAGGGAACCAGGTCCGGATTTCCCTCACAGCTCATTACTGCGCTGTCACCCTGGTGCGCCACAGACGGCGCCGGCTGGCTGGAGAACCTGGGAAGAGCTGCCGGAGAGAGGGAGAGAGGGTTTTGACTGGAGAAACTGGCTTCCCGCTGCAGCACATGCTAAGCCATTTACACAATAAACACGCAGCGATCGGGCTGAGCTACCGGGGTAATATCGTTTACATTTTTGTCCACAGCAAAATGATCTGGGTCCTTGGGAAATTCAACACGAGCTAGCTAATTAGCAACTGATTTCTCTGCTCGATATTGACCACGCCAAGGTATCTATAGACACCAAGGAGAATCAGCAGGCTGCTGTGTTTATGGTGCTCTTTGAGTGTTTTGTGGGCCTGGACTTTGACACTGACTTTTATTTCCTATGAGAAACAGCTCCCTGTTTGTAATTACAACTGAAAACCAAAATGCGGGCATGATACGTGAGTCATAGCACTTCACAATCATGTCAGGACTTGCGAACGGAAGGTCGTTGGTTCAAATCCTGCGGTTGGCAGAGTGATATCATCATTGGGCTCCTGAGAAAGACCCCAAAATGCCCCAGGGCCCGTCTGACCCAGCTCACTTAGCTGTATCTCACTTTGGATGAAAGTGTTTGCTAAGTAAGTTAATGTAATGTAACGAAAGAACATTTGACACCGGCATGTCACGGGGGCGACACTGAAATGTTTTCGCTGGCCTCACTGCCTTCCTGATGCTGGGCTCGTTCTGGGCCAGGGGAACCGAGTCATTAAACAGGGGAAGACCTGCTGATGGATCACTGGGTCAGAACACTGACCCACATCCTGTATTTCATATTCTCCACAGGGCCAATAGTCAGAATGGTGGGGGCAGAAGTAACAGTTTTCAGAAAAAGCTCATATTAAAATGACCAAACCACTGCACCAGAAAAGACCAGAGCACTCAGGACATTAAGAGGAAGCACCTCCAGCAGCGCAACTACAAATACCATCAATACTAATAACATTTACTATAATTTGTGTAAAGATTATTGTATTGCAAAATTACATGAATGAAAATAGTCAAAAGGCAGCACAGCCGAAGCAGGGAGGAGCAGATCTTGATATATACAAACTCACATTCATAACAGCAAGTCAAAGACGGATAAGCTACAGGAGAGGCTACATCGCGCCTCCTTGCTTCCAAACTGCATTACAAATGGCGAACTTCAGTTAATCTCAACATGCACACAGCCGACAGGGGAAGCTGCTCATTCTCCACAGCACACAGGCTGATATGTGTCACACGAAGTGCTGCCGTGATAATCGCTAACCAGATGGGGGATTCTCACCTTCCGTGCCGCTTGGCAACCGGAACGCGCCCGGGAAACAGGATTCTTCTACAGGTTATGCATTTAAGGCCAAAAAGTGGCACTGTCCCTTAGGGCTGCACGATTTGGGGGAAAATATCGCATTGCGATTTTTCTGACAGAAATTGCTTTTACGATTTGATTTGCGGTTTAATTTTTTAAGTCAAGCTTCAGTTCAATATTCAGTGAGTAGTAATTTAAAAACATACGACGCAGGATGGGCGGCACGGTGGTGCAGTGGTTAGCACTGCTGCCTCACACCTCTCGTGTTCACATTTTCTCGGGTTCGAGTCTCCGCCTGGGTTATGTGTATGGAGTTTGCATGTTCTCCCCGTGGGGTTTTCTCCGGGTACTCCGGTTTCCCCCCCCAGTCCAAAGTCATGCTGAGGCTGATTAGAATTACTAAATTGCCCGTAGGTGTGCGTGAATGGTGTGTGAGTGTGCCCTGAGATGGGCTGGCCCCCCGTCCAGGGTTGTTCCCTGCCTCGTGCCCGTTGCTTCCGGGATAGGCTCCGGACCCCCCCGCGACCCACTAAGGATAAAGCGGGTTGGAAAATGGATGGATGGATGGACGACGCAGCATGAGATACGATCAGTATTAACTGGTCTATATTCTAATGCAAGGATGAGAATTTAAAGATGTGATGTGTCAAGTTAAATAAAGTAATAATGAAAACAAATGCAGCAAAAAGAAAAATAGCGATCTTGCAGGTAACGCTTATTACCCTCCTAACAACACTAGAACCGCCTTTTCCCACGCCAATGAACAAGCAAGAACTACTTCGGTGTAAGCAGTCCTTTTGTTTGCGCCTGTGTTGTTAGCTGCTGTTATTAAAACTAATAACACTTAAAAAACCGTGCTGTTCTGTACTGAAACCGTAAAGCTGGAAATTTTTAAACGTAGTTTGCATTTTATAAAATGTTGAATAAATAGAAGTCGTTTCTTGGTGATTTGGTCGATGTTTCCAATTTTTAACTGTATACCGTTATTTTCTATACAAATCAATTAAGGTGAAACAAAAAATTGCACGTGTTCATGGTTGCAAACTCTTTCAGATTCCCACGCAAAAAATCTTACGGCAAATCTATATTCCATTCTGAGCTGCATCAAAAACGTTACAGCAGTTTGCAAACCCTACATACTATTTACAAGGTACTTACATACATGTAAATGTGTGTGCAGAACAGAGAACAGAAAATCTCACTCCATGCAGCTGACCAAAGTTGCCAAC